>JABUQX010025459.1:0-50000 GCA_015478945.1 Trachelipus rathkii
ATGAAAAATCAATATCTACAAATACTATATTTCTAAAACAAAATGATCGCTATACCTGCCGAATATATTTAAGATACTTTAGAATACATATGATGGTTAAGCTGAAAAAGGTACAATTATCATTATGATAACTAGATGAATATATGAAGCTTACGTGAGATCTATCCATAAGATATCTTCATTTATAACATCAGCAAAACACTCTACCTAATGATCACCCATAATTATTTATATATTACCATCATATTCAATAATAGTACAGTCCTACCCTCAAGGCATAATAAAATATACACTATAGAACATATCCATAACATTTTACAAAAATGCTAGTTAGCCTATACCATATAAATAGAAATATAATATAACACCTTAAATTAATTTTTCCTGAGAAATAGGGAACCGTAATTAATATAATAATAATATAGTATATGAAAACTATAATGTAATAAAATCTAGATTCTGCGAGGCTAATCCCAACTCATTTACATCGCATACATCTACCATAGTCACTCTATTGACATAATATATTGTTAACATATAAAAAATGGAGTGTGCAATGTAATTATATTTCAAATGAAACAACACCTTAGACAATATTAAATCACAAGCCTTAATACACAAGATACCAGAACAGGATTTTTGTATCTTACAGAAAGCAGATAACAGTCTCACACTGTATCGATCCAGGATTTGCCATGCATAATGAACACCTGAGTCAAGCATCGAAATGATAACGTTGATCATTAGGCAAAAATTCTCGTACTCTACCAGAATCTAACACTAAACAACCAGAAATGCCTTGATACCGTATAAGGGCCTGCATTTTGTAACTCATTAAACAACATCCTCAGTTAAGCCTCGGTAGCGAAGTAAATTATCTTCACAATAAGGCTAGTGAGATGTTCTAACAAGCTAGTGCTAACCTGAGACAAGACGCGTAAAAACAGCAAGATTAAGAATGAGGTCAAATGGCGCATAAATTGCTTAAGACCCCTTGTCACAAAAATCACACTCTCCTCCGATATCTAACAATAAACAGCAAAGAACTGCTAACCCGTATATGCCTATTCGTCTCAGAGCACTTATCACAACATAACACAGCTATGATCACTTCTTAACAAAAACAGTATTTCAATCTACTTCTAACACTGTCAATATATGATAAAGCTTCTAGTATCTACCTAATATACTAAGAATATCTAAAACATCCACTTGAAACTAGAATAAAAATGCAACGAAAATATTATTAACAATATATTTATTTCAATATATTGATAAATAAACTTAGTTCATTTTCTATTATAAGCAAAAACCTTACCTAAGCCTTCATTTCTAACACATTATCTTATCAAGCTAACGACAGTAAACTAGTTCTTTGATCTAAGATACTTATGTCCATTATTCTAGGCAAAGCTTAGTACTACCTATATATACAGATTATAAAACATTACCTGAAGCCGTAGGAATATATGTAATGCATAATAATTGTATTAGAGAGTATAATTAAGTACTAATCTATAACCTTGATTACAAAGTACATATGATTAATTTTTACACATATTAATCCATTTTACATAATTAACATTAAATAACAAGATTTAATTCATAAGTTAATAAGTTATCGTAGTACTAGCGACAGCCTGATCAAGTATAGTATGATAGTAAAGTAACTATTCTATGATATTCATTCTATTCTAAAGATGTCTCATTACCTATCATTAGACAAACTTAAATCTATATACCTATAACAATACTATAAGGGTATTATAATCGAGCTTTACTAGTCAGATACTATATCATATAATAAGCTAATGTTACTATAATAGTATATATACGTATAACTTACAGTAAATCCATTATATATAGTACAATATATATATAAAATCTCTGGTTGATTAGTCCATTTTCACAAAAGAAGCTATTGCGCGAGATCCTTATCCCAATTGAAATCACTATCGATACCCCAGGCAAGTTAGCTAAGGTTAAGCGCTCAACTGTGTTAAGAACACCTAAAAATAAAAGGTCTTTTTCCTTCTAGCGCTCTTTTTATTCGTAATTTCGGTGTTATGCAGTGTTTAATCCATATCACTCTTTGTACCGTTCCTATTTATATTAAATATGAAAACTAAGAGTATTAAAACGAAGAAACTTTTATTTATAAAAGTGATAAATTTAAAAAAATATTATTATAGTAAATAATTAATAAAAATTATTAATTAATTTAAAATATTAAAATAAATATTAAAGTAATGATATTATCAAAAAGCGTAACATTATGATGACGGGTGAGTAATGATAATATGTTTTATTTAATTTATTACTATTGTAAAATTTTCTTCAATTATTATTAATATTCATTATTATTATTCTTAATTGATTATTAGTTATTCATTATTATTATATTACACACACGGATATATATGAAATGAGTATGTTATTATTATTAGTCATTGATCAAAAATTATAATCAATTTATGTTTCGAAGTAAGAGGTGACATAGATAGGAAATAACATTCTTTCTTTAGGGCATTCAGAGGAGAATCACAACTAAAGCAGAGCTTTAAATAAGTACACACGTATGACGGAGGTCACGAGGCCCTAGCGCCTCTCCGTAAATAGGGTTAATATTTGTCGCTAATTTTTATTACACATTTACAATACAAATTATCCCTATATGTGACTTAACCTACTATATTAGTGACTATGTAATAATAACACGTCATTTAACAATGAGGATAAAGGTATGACTCTGAAATATGAAATACATTGTCTGAAACTATTGCAAGGATATAATCCCTCAATCTAATGGAGTTCTTAATCTTAACGAGAAGAGAAAATTAGTAAGTGTCTGGTGTTGCAGTGAGGTATCTAATATATATTTATGAAAATAGATGAGAAAATCACACAAAATAGAGTAAGCAAATAATGACATAAAAATCATTAAACACTATAATAAAATCTTAGAAAATGGAATCAAATGATAATGAATAAAAATAATAATAGATATATAATAATAAATTAATAATAATAATTTTCTTTTATATTTTTATTTAACAGCAACGGTATTGAAATGCTTAGAGTGATCGTTAAGAAAGTTTAGATATTGAAATATAATATCCATTAAACTGATAAATAAGAAACAAGTCACGAGACAAATTAATAAAGTTTAGATTATTTTGGAGACTCGATATATTAACCTTATCACATTTCGTTAGAGGTAATTATTAATATCGTCAACTGCATATAATCATAATAATAATAAATATAAATAGACACTAAATAAAACACCATATATATATTTCAACACCAATTAATAATAAATGAAATAAATATCAGACTTGAATACAAACTGTTTACCAATAATAATAAAGATATCAATAAATAATTATAATCAGCATAAATTTAACTTAATTGCGCTCTCATTCGTGCAGCTCTTATATGGATATGAGCTTACGTTATACCTTTTGTGATAAACATACACACATTATACTACTCTATTATCTTTATATTGTATTTATATGTTTATGCGTGAAACTATATACTCTAACACTTTATCATGATGAAACATCAGTTGTCCTATAGTTGAACCCAAATCTATCTACGTTCTTGCTGGGACATACCTACACCTACGAGCCTATACATTGATAATGTACTAGGGTAAGAGTATCGCACACAATATTCCTAAAAATAGATCTGAAAATCTAAACATAAACAAAATACTAATATCGTAATATATCACGGATATGAAATCCATGTTAGAAATTATATATTCCAGAACACAAGCTGGAGCGAGATGCACACACGAGGCTAGCAGCATCATTTCACATGCTAACGGCATAATCACAACAACACCAACTATACCCACACACACATTAACTGTTGTTAATTTGAACTTTGTTCAATGGGTTGGACAGTTTATAACGCGCGTATTGGTATGTCAAGTTTGTATACATTATGTATTCTTAAGTTAGGATATATTCTACCGATTAGCTTTAGTTGATGTGAAATTTTGTTATGTTTAGTCTTTATTCGTTTTGGGAGTATGAATCACAGTCACACAACGGCATATCAATAATAGCGAGTATATATTAGTATAAATGTTATTTATTATTTTTATTTTATTTTAGTTTTTTAATTACATTATTTATATATATGTAATAATATTCTAAAATAAAATAAGTAAAAATTAACATTGATATACTACTATATATAGTCACTATAGAGATAATTAGCTTATGAAAAAGTGGTGAATAAGGTACTTTTCGTAGGTATTATTATACTATGTTATGTATATACTTATACAACGATATTAATCAGTGGAGTACATGTTAAGTGTTAAAGCAGTTTATTCGAGCGATATGGCTATGTTAGGTTTGTTCTGTACAATTACGTTATTAGTTTCAGGATATGCTATACAGCTTATTTAATTGTTAAGTTGTTTAAACTATGCTAAGTAATTAATTAGCAGTATTATTATCGTTATACATACACGCGGGTGATGTCCATGTATATGTTATTACTTACTTAGTTTTATATACTTTACTTAGTTTGGAAAAAAATAAAAAAATAAAACTAATATAAAACTATTAAAAAAACCTTCTCTATATCTAGTAATGTCTCGTCGGGACACAAATGTGCTCGAGTAAGCCAGAGGCTAGATTAGTTAGGATACCCTATGTAGCTGGTAATAGTATTTGTGTTTATGAGTGTGACTTCACAAGAGCGGCTTATGTGAAAATGCCTTCGGAACCAGGCACGGATCTTTTCGGTTTGTTGACCAGGCGAGTTATAAAGAGTTAAACGGAGTTAACCTACATGTTACGATCGAGATTCATATCACACACCGATGAGAGAAATAGATGTGAATCTGAGTATAGGAAACCTATTTTACACGTTTTGTGCTAAGGAAATGATGTTAAGGATTAATACTAGGTATGTAAGAATGGTGTGAGTTATGTGTAATGATGAACGATGTTAGGAGGACCATGATGTGTCTTAAGGTGTGCGCTGTCTGATGAACACACGTTATGATTACGGAGGCGGTGAGAGGTAGTGATGGAGAAGAGAAGATTTCAGTTTATGATTCGTTACACCTAATACATGATATTTACTTGAGTTGAAGCAAATCCTCCTTGTCCGTTCATTGAGACGTATTGTGAGGTTGGCATTGTGGCTATGTGAAAACTTTGTTATAGTTAGCATTATTCGTGTAGGGCGAGTATGATCCCACGTTAGGTAAATGTGGTCATGAGTGAATGAGATAGCAGAGATCAGTTATTTTCATAAATAATGAACTAGTTAAGATAGTATTTGCCTAATATAGGTAAAAGCACATGGAGTAGCGTGAGAAATAGGTAGGATTACGTGGAGATGAGTGCACCACATAGCGACTCAGCATCAAATAGTGCAGCCGATCTACCCGATATAGTAGAGAGGATACACTCACGGAAGATATATAGAATGTGTTACTTTTTAATCGTATACACCGATGATTAATTTGCGAGCTCATGAAAATGGTATGAATTGCGATTACGAGGAGAATGAATAATGTTAGCGAAAGATTAGTTGACTAAAGGCCTTAACGGGTGTATTGCGTAGGGTGACTTTGAGAATCGCTAACTTCAGGTATAGATAGGCGAGAATGGTTAACTTCTCTTAGTTCCAGGTTATGATATTGATTAGGCTTTATTACTGTGAAAACTTGTGAGGACTCGAGGTCATTATACCGATTTACTGAGGCGGTTTGAAGTAGGGGAGAGAGGAAACGCACGAGTAGTAGAGGGGATGAAGGTTTGATATTGAAGAGATAAATTTTTGTCGTGTTATAAGACCATATAGGCGTGGGAGATCTATATTCGAATGTATAAATACACTCCTCATGCGCATAGGGACTCACAATAAATAGGTACGACTAGGTCATCAAGGTGGAAATTATAGTGTATTGATTTTAGTAGATATGGCTTGTAGAGAAAGTGTGTATAGGTTTGTATTCATGTACGAGTAATATATAGGTAGTATACCTTTGAATTCGGAGTCCATATAAAATATTAGCGAACTATTGGTTCATGCTTACTAAACTTGACATACTATGCGAGATGGTGAGTCAATAGAGGTAATCGTTAGAGGAAGATATGTTTATTACTTTGCGGCTATCAGCTATATGGTCGACCTTCGATGGACTTCGAGCGAGACGAAAAATTGATGTTTGAGTGGTTTGTGGTGATAATGTTATTAAAGATGTGAAAATCGTATATTGCTTAACGCATTTATTCGTTTGTGGAGACACGATTACCTGAGCTTGTTATCCGAATATGGAATCGTGAAATTATATATAGTAGTCGAGAGATGCGAAGAGGAATAGTTAGCTAAAGAGAGGTAAAGAAATTCGAACAAGTGAGAGGAATAGTGGAAAGATTGAAAATAGAACACTAAATATTAGATAGTGATTAAGAGGTGCGCTATTTACGTATTTGAGTTAGGTAATGCCTAGCAGGAAAATAGAGTATATGTCGTAGATGTTATGTAACTAAGTGGTATAGAGTAGGAGTGGGAGATACTTAATTTGTTATATAGAAAAAGATGAAGTATCTAATTTGCGGTGAGGAGCCAATATAAGGTACGTCTGTGGGTGTATAAAAGAAGACGGGTTCTCTGCGATAGCAAATGAAAATATAGATCTGAGACGAGGGGATGAGGAATATGTAGTATATGGCAAGTTAGTCTAACGTTTGAGCTGAGTAAATGAAATTAATAAATATTTATACAGTAATTAGAAGCGATTATGATTGCACGGAATAGAGGGTCAGTAAAAGATCACCTGAAGAACGCACAAGAAGTTAGTGTAAGTATAATGTGTTGGTATCATCCACAAAAGAGTGAGAGTCCGCAGCACAAATGATGACTTATAGATAAAATGGAGATCGAAGCTAGGGTTGGAGCAAGCGTGGTCAGAAGAGGATCTGCGTGACAACTGAGAAAGCACTAGATGGAAGTGAGAGTGGGATAGGAGGACAGCTAGGTGGGAGAGGTATATTTTAAATTATATACTTGATATACCTAATTGCTCAATATAGAGCGTCTTAGGCGAGACACAGGAGTAACGACTACTTAGTTGCACACACCTCGAGTAAACTGAGTGATAAGATGCGGGTATGAGTTCTCGAGAGATGAAGCTTGAATTTTTACCTCTGAATTGCGAGATTATAGAGAGACACACAGAAAGCGGACGAGAAGAATAGTACTTTTTGATATCTTAGAATATGTTCAATAGTACATATGCGAGGAGAGGAAAGAGGGAGGAAGAGAGAGAAAAGGGGTCCAGGATAGGCTATCAGAAGAAGGAATCAAACTCCTGAGACATAAAGCGAGGGAGGTGCGATAAACAAATGAGCAATTAGTAGATAGGCAATTTGGAGCTAAATATGCATAAATGGGTATATAAGAGTCCGAGGGTAACTGTGATGGTAAGAATCCCTACGGTGAGGATGAATAATGCGGAAATTTTGAGGTGAAGTGCATTCAAAGAATTATTTTTTTATGGTTCACGGGATGGATGTTGAAAGATTTTTACATGATTTTCTGGCAGAGTGAAGAGTAACGCTGCGGAAGTTAGAGGGCAGGCACGACTAAGTAGAAAAAAATGTTCGCGTCTGTTCAAAAAAGGGAGATACGGGCAGACTCGTGACCAAATTTATAATAGATCAATAGATCGGGACATAATCGTTGCTGCGAGAGCCGCAATTCCAAAAATTACGATGTAAAGAGGAGAATTATTGGAAGAAAAAGGTCAGTCAAGTGAACGGAGAAAGCGCAAGATATCAAGTCTGAATGAAGCACAGTGAGTGGGTGGCGAATGGCCTGGAGGAGGTACCTGGGGTGTGGGGCGGGATCTGAATTTATTTTCGATCTATGCATGAGTATGAATGATGAGACGATAGAGTCTCTGAGAGGGTAGGGCAGATAAGAACTGAATAATGTTAGCATGGCTTTCTTATGTGTATTTTTAAGCACGATAACGAGAGCATATGATCCAGTGTTATACTATTGCAGTAGAGATGACTATTATACGAGGGAATGGGAGCTTCAGATGTATATCGTTTACTACCTTATAAGATAGAGCCAAACAAAACTGAATTAGAGACAGCGCAGAAAAGAGGATGTACTTTAGCAAATCTATGCTAAGAGAAATGAGAGTGCCCAGATCAGGACAGCGTAGGGATATGGAGCAGTAAGGAGTTTTGAGATTGATAGAAGTAACAGGTGTTAAGACCACAAGGGATGGAGTGTTGTCACGGATGGGTGGGAGGAGTTGGTATGTGTGGTGCATTGGCCTGTATGAATTGGTACAAGTGATAATGTGATTTCTGTGCGTAGAGTATATGGTGGAGGTGTATAGAGAGAGAGGAGAGTGAAGATGAAGAAGAGATGGACCAACATCAGTTGTGCGGACGATATTGCTCTAGTTCAAGAGACAGGGAGACGTTACAGAGAGTTTGTGGGTGATTGATGTCAGGATCGGAAGAGTAGAGCTAGGCATGAAGCTGAGGATGGGGATTGTAAAGATGTAATATGAGAAAGACTGAAGTGAGGAAGATAGCTAGGGAAGGAGAAAACTATAAACATGAGAGATCGGTGGGGAATAGAAATAAAAGATGCGAGAACTTTACACGTATTATGAAAGATGAAGTAAATACAGTAAAAACGATAGAATATACTTTATATTGTAAGATAGACTGTGAAAGAAATAATGTACTACTAACTAGAAGGAGGCACGCTGTGGGTCAGTTGGTATTCTTACATTAGCTGTTGATAGGAAACAGACATGTGTAACTGAGAGCAAGGTATAAGAGAATCACTGTATTTATACCACGACGATGTCGTTGAGGATCCAGGTACTTTTTGATTGGGTGGTCGGAGTGCGTGGAGTACACTTACAACCAGAACATGAGAAGATTTAAGATGACGCTGAGACGAGGTCGAACGATGGATGAGGGTGTCGTATAAGATGAACTTTAGTGAATGACGAGCTTGCCAGATGAGAAGAATGAAGAAGGAAACATCTGAGATAATGAGAGAGAGGAGTTGGGGATCGAGGCGGTGGAGGATTCTGTTATCGAAACACCTATATCAGAACATCTGTATGAATGTGTATGGGACAGCACGAGCGATTAAGTGATGGTATGAATGATAGTATACCACAAAATGCGGCCCAGATTTGTAAGCAGGCAGCCTGCAGGTAGAAAGACACGAGAGCCCTGGTACGTAGACAAGGAAAAGATCATAGTGATGGAGAGATAGGCGGTCAGGCTAGAGTTGGCGAATGAGAGCGATGAGACGCTTGGAGAATCAAGGATGAGAGTGACTACTAGACTGTACAAGGTAAGGAGTATCCTGCAATGGAGAGCATGTGCATTCAACGACAGGGAGAACTACCATACGATATTTAATTGACTACGGAGACGCTTGGTGAGAAATGGTGAAGAAATACATTATATTAGCGTAAGGTGTAGGTAGATAGGGAGAATTAGAAGTATGTCCGTGGTTTAAAATATAACAGTTCTGATAGATTTAAAAATCTAACAATATAGGCTTGAGGTAAGACCACTTTCCGTATCAATTCGTGAAGTAAAATTTTTTTATAGTTAATTATAAGTAATACTTCATATATTATAAGATACTACGCGAGAAATATATAATAAGTTTAAGTAATAAATTTTAAAAAATAAGTCCTTGTTTTAATACAATTATTTTTTTATTCTTCATTGTTATTATTGGTTATTAACATGTAAATAGAAATATATGCATTTTCAGAAATAAATCATTACAGATATAGCTTGTATCTGTTCTCCCAGAAACTCCAAAATTGTTAATTATGCGTATGGATTTGCTCATAAAAGTACGTATTAATAAAAATATTAAAAATAACTGTTCGATTATTTGGGTTTGTGTCTGTTAATCCTGTTTATCCAACACAACTCGAGAAATTATTGTTAGTATCATTATAATAAAACAATTATATAAACAAAATATAATCAATTGACCTAATATCAAAATAATGTAATGACCTGTATTATATATAATGCTGAGAAAATAAATCAGTGACATGATGAACATGATAAGTATCTCACTAATTGTATTATTATTATAAACGAATGTTTTAACTAAAATCAATACACACTAGCACATGTGATATCTACAGTAATCCAATATTGCATGAGTACTAAGTGACATCGGATGTTGCTATCGCGAGATTGAACATGATGATACTTATCTTTTTTAAATTATCGTTGATATATATATATAATAATAATACTACTATTTATATAAAGGTAATTAAGAGTGTCAAGTTGTTAGTTTATGTTCATTGTTGCACATTATGAATGTTACCCTGAGCGTTCGTCGTCTCGGTAAATCTCTAATTATCTACGTACTTTCTACCCCCACACACACTCACCCACCCCTCAATATACAATTTTTATGCCATATATGTATAGTTATCTCTATATATATATATATATATACTATATACTATTATTGCTTTCTTTCTTCTATATCTTTTTATTTATTTTTAATATATATATACATATTGTTGATGAGTAGTACTATATATGATCACCCTCTTAAGGAAGCGGTTCTAGACATCTACTTAGACTGAATCCGCACATAATCAAATTGACGTCTTTATTAATCAACATATATTACAATTGATTGTATAAGCCTATATAATATAATTAACTTATATATAGTAATATAATAATAATATTAAACGTATATATATATTATTAACTATATATATAACATATTATAAAAGCATATTATATATATATCGGCATCGCACCGCTTACCAAGCTAAACGGGGTACCTAGTGATGCCTTGAACTCAAATACTTATTTCAATCCGTGAGATCCTTAAGCTATGCTCCATAATAGTCTTCATTCTTTATACTCATCATATATATCTTTCATTCATTTCTCAAATCTAACTCATATAACTCATACTATATTTATAATATCATCAATAATTATTTAATATATATTATATACTATAATATTTTTATTTATATGTATGTGTGTTCTATATAATATTTTTCATATATAATATTTGAGTTACTTTATCTAGGTAAAGCGCTTACTAAAGTACCCTACTTATACAATCAATGACTATAATGAATAGATATATATATAACATAATATATAATAATAAATTACTATATATAATATATATATATGATATATATGGATAATAATTAATATTATATAGGGCGTAGTGACACACGTAATAACTATACTATATATATCATAAAGACACGTAATATGATATAAACTCTAGTTACTATATTATATACCATGCGTTAGTAAGTATAGTATATTAACCTTTAATTATATAATACAATAAAGTATGATGTTTATATCACTATATATACAATTATAATCATTACGTCGAGGCACTGCTGATCCAGCACACATTATTAACTACTTCCGCGATACGTCTCCTTCTGTCTCTCTCTCTCTCGTCTGTCATCTCTATATATATATATATAACTATATATTATATATATATACCTATATATATTATATACCACCACTATATAATAGTAATATATATATATATAACATATTTAACTATATAGTATATATATAGTTATCACAATATATTATAGGTGATCGTTATCTAGAGAACTTTAAATTCAATATATAGTCTCCATATTGTATCTTAAAGAGAATTGACAACATCAAAATGTAGCAACAGATGGCCCACAAGGCAATACAAACACTACAGTCTGATGCGAAAGAGGTTAGCTTTTACAATTTTAATATGAGAAAAATGCTCCGGTTAAAGCTATCTACGCTACGTTCGATTTGGGCACCGAATAGTCGACGTTTTTGAATGGATTGACAAAGTAGCATTCATTATAGCAGATATGATTATTAGCACTTTTTGTCTTCAATTTTATTCATAAACTTTTTATTTATTAAGATTAATATTTTCATTCATGATATGTATCTGTTTAACCAATAAATACATAAAATTAAAAAGAAAAAAAAAAGAAAATTTTATCATAGCATTCGGGAATATATAAAGGATTCGATCGTTTTCAAATTATGTTTAACCTCTCGTTTGTAGAACAGCGAGCCAGACCACGACGTGAGGTATCCGCGCACATCGGTATTTATATGAATACGGATCATTAATATAATACAGTATCTATTACTATGTACACAACTAACCATATGGGCGTTAGCGTAATAAACACGTAAATATATATATACTCTTCTTTATATATATATTCAGTATTATGACTAGTATATATATATATATATAATAGTATTATATATCATATATATATATATACTAATTTATAATAATATATATACTATAATAGTATTTAAAAATATAGTATATTTTAAGGTGAGAAATATATGAAATTATCCAGGCTATTAGCCTCGTCAATCAATTATCCTATTCTATACGTATAATATATATAACTTATATCATGTATTATCATACAGCGTATGATAAATAGTATATATAGTATAGTTATATATATATATATAGTATCAAAATTCCTGCGAAGACATTCTTACACCACAGTAATACGTGAGGTGTATTGTGCGCAGCGGATTTACTATATTTCTCGTTGTGCGGTGCTGTGAGGACGGCGTACAACTTTTTACAATAGCTAGTAAGGAGTTACCCAATCTCCTATGCACACCCATAAAGTGACGAATTATATAATATATATATAATAATATATATATATATACAGACACCATGGTAAAGTCATATTTTATGTAAGCTAATTATCAGGGCGTATTATATAAGTATATATAATTGTATTATATATATAGCTATATATATCATTATATATACTAATATATACGTAGTATTATATAATATATAGCTAGCGACGATGAGTGATTATACTATATATATTAAATCAAGAATTATAAGGGTGTATATATATACAATATTAAAATACCATAAATATTCATATTATATTACCTTCATATGTATCGAAATTTCCAAGATTTTATTAGGGCTAATCTATCAATATATCCAAATAAATACTACTAAACGGCGCAATTATAATAATGAGGACATATATATATATAACGTATAACTTCACAGTTACTATATATACTATATATTATAATATAATATAAACTAAATATAATATAGTATATTATAGTATGATTTATTTATTTATTTAACCTTATATATATTCATATTAAAATAAAAAGTAAAATAGTACTGTTATATTATAGTATATATATTATATATATATATAATATAGAGTATTTTATATTATAATGTATAGTAATATATAACTATACTTATCTTAACTCATATACAGTATCAGTATTAATATAACTATAGTAGTATATATAGTATATACGCTTAATTATTAGTATATCCTACATCGAGGGCCCTTCAGCAACCCCCTTTCAGGAGGTAGTGCACAGTCACACGTAACCTATCTAGAGTTCATTATATCATCAGCATGATAACGTATCACTACATACCCGAAGTGATAGGGTGAAAGTATAACTAATATAGTTATTTGAAGGAAGATACTAGTAATAGTCTGTAAACCTCTCATTCCCGTTATCAAGGACGTTGCTCACTGAAGTATAAGTATGAGTGCAACTGGACGGTGTCACTGAGTGTACGAATGAGTGCGGAGAGTACATTCATACACGACGTGAGGTATGATCGGGGCAGCCTGTACGGGGGGTCATGTACAGGCTTTTATAATTTGAGAACAAAATATATCAACCCTGCTTCATTATTTCAACAGATTAATTTTTCTTTTTTGATATTATTTATAATATTATTTATATTTATTATTTATATATTTTAATTATTATTATTTATACTATCTAACCATTTTATTTCTCCTTAATTTCTTGTAATAATTATTATATAATTATTGGCTATTTATAAGATGCTGTCTTTCATTTAAGACTCTTATAGTAATATTTTTTTTTAAAATTCTTAATCGTTATTTAAATCAAAATATGTTATAAGGAGGGTGTTTATTGCTCTAGTTATATTCTTTTTATTTTTAAACCTAGGATAAAAAGTTGATACTTATATTTATATCATTTATATTTATATTTATAGTATTATAATTTTATTTTTATATATATATATATATATTAATAGTATATACTATATATTTAATGATTAATTTATTATTTACTATTAAATATTTATTAAAATCTATAAAAATATTTATTTATTTTTTATTAATCAAGTTTATATAATATGTATTATATATTTATTTATTTATAGTATGAATAATACTTAGTATTTAATATTCAATATATAGCTTATATTATATTGTTTATATTTATATATTATATTATATATATATATATAAATATATGTATATATTATTATATTATTATCATTTATATAGTAATAATATTAGAAAATTTGATTCTATTATATATATTTATATATATATATTATATTATTATTATTAATATTAATTAGATATTATATAATATATATATTATCAATATATTAATTTGATATATAAATTGTATATTATTATTTATTTATTATTTTAAATTTGTCGTAATATATTTTGTTTATATATATTAAATTTATTTATTATAGTATTTATCTTTTTAGTTTATATAATTTATGATTGAATTTATTTTATTTGAATATATGCCTATACATTTATTTATTATTATATATTTATAAATTATATTTATTACTATATATTAATATATATAATCATTATCTACATTTTTTACTAGAGTGTTATATATATAGAACGTAGCACTCTTTAGTCTCATATTAATATGAAGTAGTGTAGTATGATCAATAATAATAATAGAATATATAAATAATAAATAATATACTATTAATATTATTATTATAAAGTAAGTTTTATTTATTTTTTATTATATTACATTTTTTATATCTACTATAGTATAATAGATAATATCTATAATTACATAATATATATATATTATATATATATATTATAACTTTAGGGGTGTACGGAATTTTGAACATTTGTCAGTTTACGCGGCGGAAGCGTGGAATTAGCCGGAAAATCATCACATAAAAATTAAACAAAATGGAGAATTTATCTCTTAATGAACTTTCCTTTAAACTATAAAGAACAAATGTAAAAACAAAAAAAATAATTTTAATTTAGAGACTTTCAACATAAAAATCTTATATTTTTTTTCTACAACGCCACCTCATGAACATATGGAAAATCAGCATTGAAGAGAATATCTGGGAGTCCAAAAATTTTTTAAATGAGTAAAAGGGAGAGTCTTGTATTTCTAGGAACATGGGGAAATCCACAAAAAGAGCATAGATCCAAGACGTAATGAAGGTGTATTTAGTTGGAGGAGAAAGTTTCTATCCAAAAAATGATTGCTCATAATTCAATAACCGCAAATCACCGAAAGTTATCGAATTTTTTTGGCAATGATAATCCAGCCCATCTCATAGAGTCACATAAAGAGAAAGGGATTAATCTGAACCTTATTGCCCATGCTCACCAAATATTATTCCTTAGGAAGAAAATATTTTTGTCAGTAGATATATATTTACTAATTTCATACATGAGAATTGAGATCAGCAGTATGTCTGAAAGTTATCTAAGGCTGATCTAGGACATCATTTACTCTCCCAGTATATAGAGGAGTTTCACAATAATTCAAGACGAAGTCAATGTCGGTTATTCTTTAAACTGCACTCTGGCTTACCAGCGAGCTTGAAAAATCACGGTCCCCTTCCATTGCAAGGTTATTTCCCTGGTTCTCTATTCTGGAATTAAAATCAACTGAGTATTGAAAATTAACGATGAATGTATTGGGAATTCCCACTCCTGAACATAAATACCATTCTTGATCACTTCGAGTGGAGCATATAACATGAAACTTGGAATGATTTAGCAGGATACACAATTTTCTCTTGTTTTATCATATAAACTTCAATTTATTAAAAATGCCTTATTTCTCAAAGAACATTGTGATTTAATAAAGAAATGTAGGAGTATTTGTACACATTTAATCATTCCAGTTTTTAAGCTGTAATGAACTTAAAAGAATACAAAGAGGACTTGGATTCACATCGTTACATAGTACCCACTTATGCTAATTTCGGAGAATGGTATAATAACAAGATTGACATTATGCTTATAAGGTATCATGATTTTTTTTCGATTCTGTGAAAGAAGTGAGATGTGTTTTGAACAATGATGTGCCTCTGTGCAACGTCGTTGTATTATTTAGAGGGGGATTTGAGGTAGAGAATCAAATGGTCCATAGTGAGTGCTGGTTGACTGCTTCTAATAAATGGCGAGATACTTGAAAAAAATTAAATGTTTTGCAACCATTTTCTCACGGTTATCTAAAATAGAAAACCTCTTTAAAATTATATCTATCAATGTATTCTAGCATGATTTGAGCTCTCTCTAGCATAATCCGTCCTCCAAATTTACTGAGGTATGACAGGCAAGAGATAAAGAGAGAAGAAGCCTGAAGAGAGGTCATTAGAGTTTAGATTTTTATGAAATATATATAAGGAAGATTTCTTTATAAATGGATCAATAGACCCATCTGAATATCAAAAGAAGATAATTTTTTTAAAATACTTGTATAGGTTATATAGCGCCAAAAACATAACTGACTTTTATTTTGCTACTGAATATAAGAGAATTGAAGTAGAAAATGGATGTTGAAGAAATATTGTCAAATAATTTGAAAGTTAGAGGGAGAGTGTAATAGCGAGAACAGAAAAAGGAGTTCAGGTTTTCTTACGCGATGAGTTCATATTTCAGAAACGGCAATTATCTGCAATGAGAACTGTAGATTTTGCCATATGTACCCTGTTGCATGAATCATTTCTAGGACGCGATTAGAACAAGAAATACTGCACAAATTACTTAGTTTTTTATAAGTTTGAAGAAAGTGAAAGTGACAGCGAGTCAGTCTAGTGTGTGTAAAAAGGAAAAAAGAAATAATCAGTGATTCTTCAAATATGGTGAAATTCCTAATATGAAAATTGAAATTCATTTTTCCAGAAAAAATGAAATTCTAATGCGTGTAAAAATAAGAAGAATTACCTTAATTATGGAAAGAGTGAAAAAAAGCTTAATATTAACCCAACATTAGCCGATACTAGCCCAAGAAATTTACTCTCCTTCCAGTCTCCTCCATATATTCAGAAAAGTATTTTCATTCTCAGAAGCAGGAAATATAATTTTGAGGAAAAAACGTTTAAAAATATCGCCCAATACTGGTGAACAGTTTTTCTTTTACTTACAACAATTAGCAGCAATATTTTCAAAAAGTGTTTTAAAGAAAGTTACTTATATATATAATATATATATTATTATAAATAAAATATATAATAAATAATAGAGATATATACATATTATAAATATATATATAATTAAAATTATATATAATATTATTATAATATATATATATATATAAATATTACTTATATAGTATATAATATAATATATATATATTATTATATATATATTAATTAAAAGGAAAGTATTTATAGAATGTATTTATTTTTTATGAATAACGTTAAAGAAATTGTTTCTTAGTATATATATATATTATAATATTTATATATATATATATATATAGTATTTACATATATATATTTAGGTTTTATTGGCTTGCAATAGTAATTATATAGTAGTATAATAATATATATATATATATTTATGTTGTGAAATATGTTGATTGTAGTAGTTATTTTGTTAGTTTGACTGTGTAATTCCTGTAATATAGTTTAGTTTTGAGGGTATTATGTAATTGTAAGTTTTTTGGGCAATTAAATTTGGTGAGATTGTTTGTAATGGTGAAGTACTTGTGTATAATCCTTGTGTATGTTTGATAAGGTGACTTGTATTTAAATAATAATTTGTGTAGGTATTGTTGGATGTACAGCAGTAATGAAGTATACATGGCAAGGCCTACTATTATAGTTTTGTTTATAATTTGTGGGGAGATGGTCTACGTGGGTTATTTGGTATGTAAATGGATAATATGTGTCTCCTTCCAGCAAGAGGACTTTATCTCAGAAGTAATGTTAGTATAAAGTTCGGTTCCGGCCGGAATTATTTCAAAATTTCCGGCGAGACGGGAGAACCGGTAGGAAGAGAGATATTGTCAATATTTTTTTCCGTCGCGACCGGAAGTTCCGGTATATATGTGTGTATTAATCTCTTATAATGTATGATGATAGGTAAGGTATATATAGTCTATGTATTTATATAATAGTTAGTATTATTCTGATTGATAATATCAAGATAGTTCTTAAGGTGGAATTATATAAGTGTTATATATAAGTATATAGTTAGGTTTATAAGATCAACTGGTTTATTATGTTGTATGCTATTTTTTATTAGATTAGGTGGTTGTTTTATATATAATGATATAGTCTTGTTTATATTTTAGTTCAATATAACTTATTGAGGGTAGGAGGTTTATCTTTAGTATGCTGGGCCTGTGTTGTGGGGGGGTGTTATGATCGTATATTAGATTATGAATATTTAGTGTCTATGTTCATTTTAAATTCCACAAATTTATGGTCTCGATATTAAAGGTGTTATGTGATATTTTATGCGTGGGTTGATATAGTATTTGTTATGGTTAGGTTTATTGTATATAGGTATAGTGTATATAGATGGGAATCATATAGTATGTATATAATGTTATTTGCTGTATTATCGCAATATAATATACGAATAATACCTTTACTATATAATTTATTCATATAGTGGGCCACGTTAAATACTGTATATAAGTATTGTATAATATAATACGTATAATATATTGTATATATAATACATATAAAAATAATTCATAATGATAAATATCTGAAATCTCAAATTATATATATAGTATAATGTATATAAATATATAAGTTGTGATATATAGTAGTTTTTATTAGTTGTGGTGTAGATGTATAGGTAGTATGGTCGTGGGTTTGTTTATGTTTTTGGAGTAATGTAGTAGTTTGGGCTATAAAAACATATTAAATAGTATATTATTAGTAGAGTAGTTAATATGTGTTCTTAGGGTGTATATTTGGTGGGGGGGTAGATTGTAGGGTTGTTAGGGGGTTTAGTGTTTCATTACTTTAGTTTAGTTATTGCGGGGTTATTATGGCTGGGGTTTATATTATATATGTTGTAGTAATATGGGAATTAGATTAGTTTATGTATAATTTGTTAGTGAGATTAGTTTAGGTAATTTGTTAATGAGATTAGTTTAGATTAGGTTAATGAAATTAGTTTAGTGTAATATTTTCTTGTGTGCGTTAAATGGGGGTATATGTGGTGTTATCCAGAATAGTAGTTATTATTTCACTAGAAGTGATGTATTAGATGTGTGTGGGGTGGTGGTGTTGGCTTTCCACGGTTTTTGGATAGTATGGTATTATCTGGGTAGTTATAGTGGTAGATTAAAATACCTATATCAAATATACTAACATCATATAAATATATATACAAGTTTAAATATATTGGTATTGAGGTTATATATATGTTTATTTTATGTAGTATTGTGTGTATATATGTACTACGGTGTATTATATGGTTGTTAGTTAGTTAGTTTTGTGTATGTGGGGTAATTTGTAGGAGTATATGGGGTTATAGTGTTATACCGTTTATTAGCTGTTATTGTGTAAGGTATTTATGAGATGGTAGCGTAGCTGGCTGAGTATGGTGTGGTGGAGAGGGGTGAGGTATTAGTGGGTGTGTTCTGGGATTTTAGGTATTGTTTTGCGTAAGTTTATATTAGTATTTGTTTGTATGTTATGTAGATTATGTAGATTTATGTAGATTTATGTATGTTATGTAGATTATGTAGTGCTGTTAGGTTTCTTAGGTTATGTTAGGTTGGGTTGGTGTGGTGTTTCTTATATTAGTATAAATATAGGTGTTTATTGTTGTGGGTTGTTATGTAGTTTGTAGTTATATATATGTATGTATATTATTGAGGGTTAGGAGTAATATAGTATATTATAGTATTATATATATATTATATCTAGTGTTGGTGTTGTGTTAACGAGGATATATTTGAGTTTATTGTTATGGGGGGTGTTGGGTTATGGTTATTTGGTTGGTGTGTAGTATATATTTAGTGGGTTTGTGAGGTGAGTGGGGTTATTCGGGTGTTTTATATCTAGTAGGTGGGTTTGTTAAGATTCTAGTAAGCTGTAAATCACACAACTGAAAGTTAAATACATTTATCTAATTATTTTTTGATTTAGGGAAATTTTATATTTTACTTTTTTTATATTTGTAAAAATAAAACAGATAATAAAAAGAATGTAATTAAATATGCTGGTGGTTATCGCTTGGTATGCAGATCCAGAGTGTTGCCTTGGAACTGCGCGCCGTTGCTGTCATGCATCCACGGCATCATGTATAACCATCCTTCATACTACGTGTTTATATATTGTCAGTAAGTTGAAAGGAAAAAAGTAGAGTGGTACAGTTATGCGTCTACAATCCATTTAATGTAGTTGCGGTTAGCTTAAGATCAGAACTGTTAGTGCTATAATTACAAATTTAAGGGAACTGAAATTTTGGGGATTGTCCTTAGCGTTTGTAATCTTCTTGTGTGTACTTGTTGGTTGTTTGGTGTGTGTTTGATGGGTTGTGGGGAAGGATGATATCGTGAGTAGTATAATTTAGTAGGTGGTAGTATGTAAGGTTAGGGTTAATATATATAGTATTTTTATGGGGGGTGGGTTTGTGTTCGGTGGTAGTATTTGTTGTTTTGGTCTTTGGTTAGTTTATATGTATATATAATGTGAGAAATATATATATTAATTAGGGTGTGGTGATATATTGTTTATGTTTAGTTGGTATTATTGAATATGATGGTGTTATGGCCACCTGCAATAATAGTGTTTTAGTAATCAGTTGATATATGTTTGTTTATTTAGGTACTTGTTGAGTTTTTTACATAGTTTGAATATTTTGGTAGTTTTTTACATAGTTTGAATTGGGTTTAGTATTGCTTTTTTACTATTTTTATTTAAATATTAGGCGTGTGTGAGAAAAGTTTTGAAATTAAATGAATTGTCGTGTGATATTGTTTTTTGTCATAATGAGTGTTGAGGGATTAGAGTGTGATGTTGGATTCTAGTAGGATGTGTTTAATTTTATTTCATGAGAATGTGTGTTCGAATCCCATGCAAGTCGAGTATTGTAGTATTTGGTGGGGTGGAGTGTGAGTGGTCAGATAGCCACATGATTCGAATTTAGTTGATGATAGTATCAGTCGTTAGAGAGGTTTTTATTATAAGTTTGGCTGTGAGGGGTGTTAGTAAGTATATAATATATTATATATATATAGTATAAATATATTATATATATATATATATATATATATCCTAATATAATATATATATATAAATACGGATATAAATATATATATAGTATATATATATTATATAATATTATTACTATATGCTATTGATATTTATAGGTTAGTGAGTAGTTAAAGTGGTGGTTGTGATTTAGTATTAGGTGTTATATAGTATTTTGTGATAGGTAGTGTTATTATTTGTGTTGGATGATTATAGTTTGTGGTGATATATAATTATTTGTTGATCGTATTGGGCGAGTTAGTACTGTTTTAGTTTGTTATATATAATTATATATAGTGTTGGGTAGGGTTATGGGGGTTTATTTTGTGGTATGTATAGGGTATATATAGGCTATAGGGTATTGTATTTATATAGTTAGGAAGTAGTATGCTTATTGTATATTATAATATACTATATATGTTGATATATACTGAGGTATAAAAAAAAAAAATATAATATATTTTGGGGGCGTGATAGTGTCTGTGGGTTATGTATTTGGCTTGTATATTATTGTAAGGGGGGGGTGATAATCTGATATAGGTGGGCTATATGTATATGTTTATAGTAGTGAGTAGTACCTTTATTATAGGAGGCTAGTTTATTCGAGTTTAGGGGGAGTTAGTATTTGTTATGGGTTTGTGTTTTGTATAAGGTGTTTGGAATTTTTGATGTGGGAAGTGGAAATGTTTCCTATGATAATGTCTCTAAAACTAAAGCGTCATAGGTCTTGCAAGAAAATCTATATACAATATTATGCGAATCCGGCCGTGAATAGTAATCAGTTTGTATGGATGTCAAGTGTTGAGGTGATGTATTTTTTGAAATATCTCAATGAAAGCTAAGTATAGGGCAACTAGTTTTGGCAGAAAACACTATAATAAAAACATGATTATAAATAGGCGTGGGCAGATCTAGTGTATGTTGTGATATATGTGAGTGTGAGAGGAGGAAGATTATGTTTTTTTTTATAGTTAGATTAATCATTATTTGGATTAATATGAAGTTTTCTTTTTAATTTTTTTTAGGGGGGTTCTCTTTAGCCCGACGTGGGACACGAGACGATGGGAGATAGTGAGCCGCCTAGACTCTTATGCTTAAGTCTTTGTGGGTTTCGAGCTAAAAAAAAGAAGAGTATATCTTCTTTTTTTGTTCAGTAGCTATATACTTTCATAGCTGTGTATTTTCCGATCATATGGGGTCTTATGTGTGTTTCCTTGTATCCTATGTCCGTAGTTTAGTAGATGAAGGGTTTCATGGTGGTGGGACGGCGGGGATCTGGGGTGTTCCCTTAAGTTTTTCTTGACAATATATAGGTGGTGTATATTTTGGGTATTTTTGGTGGAGTTGTAGTGTATGATATTATAGACGGTGGTGTTTGGTTTATGTTGTGACTGAGGTAGTTCTGGGTATTATGAATTGGGAGTATATATGTGGAGGTTATGGTAGTGGGGGGTAGGTTTGGGTGGGGTGTATAGTTTATTATGATCATATAGAGTTAGTGTATGTTAATTTAGGTGTGGAGAGAGGTGGTTGGTAGAGAGTAGTGTATGGGTGAGTATATTAATATATCGTTATGTATTTTTTGGGGTAATTATTTGTATAGCGTATATATATAATGTTTGTGTTTGCTGGTGTGTTTTAGGCGGGGGTTAATTATGGGGTGGGTGAGATAGTGTGTTGAAGGTGGTTCAATCTGTGGTTAACGCTGGTATAGTCTCTGAAGCGGTTTAGGTTGCTTTGTTTAGGTTTGTTCATATTTGTGTCTGGCAATATAATCGTGACATCCTAACAGCTATGCTATGCTTAGGTCATTGTAGTTAGATGATATGATTAGGTTGAGTGGTTTTATGTGGTGGTATTCGATGGGGTTTTGGGGGTGGGTTGTATTGTGAGTTTAGTTTGGAGCTTACTTATAATTTGTTTGTATAGTGTGATGGGTGTGTGAAAAGAGGGGTATTAGTATTTTATTATGTGTATTTTTTATATGAGTGGGTATGAGTTTTTATATAGGGGGGGTGAGTAGTATGGTTATGTATTATTATTTGTGTAGTGTGTGGGATGGTAGTATTAGGTAGTGTAGGTGGTAAGGTATATATGTGCTGCGGGTGTGGGTATTGTAAGTATGGTATATTGTGTGTTTGTGTGTGGTGGGTTGAGTGTCTTATGTGTGGTGCCAGTTGTTGGGCGATTATGTTAATGCGATGTACCTTTATTATGGTATGTTGTGAATATATAATATATATATATATATATAAAATCAACAATTAAAATTAATATTTAACTAGGTAGTTTTGTTAGTATGTTTGTTGTGAGTGGTATTATTATTTTATGAGTAGTGCGTATTTATAGTATTTAGTGATGGGTTCGGTAGGTGGGTTTTAGGACGTTGCTTATTGAGTGAGTAGATGATTATTAAATAGTGGTTCTATATTATATACTTAGCGGTGTATACGGATAAGTTTTGCTCTTATTAGCGAGTGAGAGTTCTGAGAGAGAGAGTGTTCGTGATGATATTATTATCTGATTGATCCAGGGTTGTGAGCTTTCGTATTCCCTAGTCAGAGAGAGCATGTATGACGAATAAGTATAATGAAGTGTGCAGTTTACAGTGTGGTTAATATCAGCTATGCGTATGTAGTCTCAGAGGGTTCACCATTAGGTTACGTCCATGTACGTTGTAGCGTTGATATAGCAGTATTGATCATAATGGGTTATTAAAGTTAAGTTATAATAGGTTAAGATTTGTATATTATTGGAGTGTGTCATACACGCCTGCGCGCTTTTATGATCTGTATTATCGTAGTTATATTGTTAATGTGTAATAATTTAGAGTGGGTAGTTTATTATTTTATTCGATTGGAGTGTGAGGGGGGGTTAGTATTTATTATTTATTTAATTTATATATGTATATATTATGTTTATGCATAATACATTATTAAGTGTACATAGATTTAATATTATTAGATTATTTATTATTGTGTGATAGTAGTGTATTATATGTGGGTGAATTTATTTAGTTGAGGTTGATTTGATTAATTTAATTATTATTATTATGATTGTAATTTATTATTCTATTATTATTATATTTTATTATTAATATTTATATATTTATTAATTATATAATTTTTAAATATAATATATTTATTAGTTTATTTTTTTAATATTTAATATCTATTTATGTATATTAATTATTAATTTTGCTTAATATAAGTATTATTAATTAATTATATTTATATTTATTAGGTATATATATATTTATATTATTATATTTATTATATGTTATTAGTACATATATGGTTTATATATTTAGTACATACATTTTAATAGTATAACTCCATCATATTCTATATTATTATATATTACGTAGTTATAATATATATACAGGTGTAAGATGAAATTGGAATTTTTATTTTTACCTTGGCGAATTCGTAAGCCCTAGCTGCAACTTTTATTTTGGCGGGAATTTTCATAAAAGGCTTAGGCAAATCCACGCCTAAATTTTCCCTCGCCACATAATTTAATTTCTGAGGCTGGGGAAAAAAGGCGCGAATTTGCATATGGTTTTATACATATTTTCGTCTTTATGTAATATAAACATAAGGCTCAAAATTGTCGGTGACTTTTGTTTTTACTGTTGTTGTTGTTTTCACTTTTGTAAGGGTCATTGTTTTGATTATTACCTAAAGTCAGTGTTTCTGTGTGTATATATGTATACATTCACGTGTATAAATTTAATATGTTTTTATACGCAGATAGATATATCCTGTTCTCTGTGACCGTAATTTTCTACGTGTGTAACACTGAATCTTCTATATAATTTAGCTACTTTTAACATCTCGTCTTTTAAAAACAACTAATGTATGGCAACTATGGAATTACTACAAAATTGTATAAAAAAAAAAAAAAAAAAAAATATTTTTATCATCATAAATAAAATATTATTGGTTTTTTTCTTATTAATTATTTTTTATATGCAATATCTCGAGGGTCAGTATATGATTTCTATCAATTATTATTATTATTATTATTATTATTATTATTATTATTATTATTATTATTATTATTATTATTATTATTATTATTATTATTATTATTATTATTATTATTATTATTATTATTATTATTATTATTATTATAATTATTAGTTTATTATTATTATTATTATAAGTTAAGTAAGTTGTCATCACGTGCACCTGAGCTCTGCGTCGCGGCTAGTGAGGCGCATTTGGGCGAGTGCTTCAAGATATACGGTTCTGCCATGTGTACTATACTACGCCAGCTTGCAGCTCGAGCATTTAGTTAGCCTATTTGATTAATTTTTCGTTTTATTTTTTCATTTTAACTCATAAATATTTCAAAGAAATTAGTTTAAACTACAAGATAAAATAATTTTATAGAAACATGAAAAAAAATGTCATTTAAGACATAATAAAAAGTACACAAAATCGACTTTATGAAACTTCACAAATTTAATTTTAAAATTATATAAAAATCTCTTTACTTTGCGATTTTTCCTGGAGTCATAAAATCGTATTGTTCTTACAGTTTTACGCAACTTAACAAAGGTAAAAATTTTAATTTGTTTCGCTTACGAAGTAATAGGTCTATTATGTATGTTTCATTATAACTTATTTGCATTATGGAAATATTTATTAATTATTAATCTCATTATTAATATTCATTATTTATTTATTAACTATATTATTTATTATCTATTATTATATTATTAGTAAGAACATTGGAGTCTTACATTTAAAACATAATTTAAATTTAGCAG
Source organism: Trachelipus rathkii (assembly GCA_015478945.1). Lineage (NCBI taxonomy): Eukaryota > Metazoa > Arthropoda > Malacostraca > Isopoda > Trachelipodidae > Trachelipus > Trachelipus rathkii. Next base: position 26,159 of record JABUQX010025459.1, read on the forward strand.
GCAAATGGCTATCTATAACTGAAGTCAACAGTCATTAATTTTACCTTAATTTCCGAAAACCATAAAATATATTTTAATTAATAATAAATACGAAAAAAATTCGTTTAAACGAAAATTGGAATCTCACCAATTGAATTGTTTTATATATAATAAGTATTATGTAATATTAGTTGAATACACCACGTATTACAGATTCACTGAAAGTCCTTAAAAAATATATTACTATTTGCTTCATTTAGGATATGATATATAAGAAATTTGTAATAGTAAATATATATAGGTTTTTTTTTATTATTTTAATCTAAATATTATTTATTGCCGTTGTCATTTATTTGTTGGAGTGGGTTTTTGGGTTTTATAACGAGCTGTTTGGTTTGTATGTTTGTAGAATTTTTAGAATGGGTTCGTTTGGTTGGGGTGGGTGTTTGTGTTGGTGGGTGTTGTGTTGTTGGTGGTTGGTGCCAGATATTGTGTCGTTTCTTTTGTGGATGTAGGGGTTATTGGATCGTGGTGGTGGGATTATTTTGTTGTGTTCGGGTTGTTGGTTATTGATGGTTGGTGGGGTTCATTGGATGTCGCATTAAATGTGTAATATGCGTTTATTCCTAAGTATGGGGATGTTTTCTAGGTAGGTTGTGCTTTGGGGGTGTTGGGGGGTGGTTTCGGTTATGAGGTGTGTTCGGAGAATGAGATAGAAGCTTGTGTTTTCTTTATAGTTTTTCATAGGTTTAATTATATTGGTGTTGAGGGTAGGTTGTATGTACTTAGATTTATTATGTTAGGAGTGGTAAGTAGTATTAGTTAGTTCCTAATTTCTGAGATGTAGCAGAGCAATAAAAGTATACTGTGATAAGGCATAAAATGCTGTACTTAATGTGTTGCTGTAGAGGTTTAGTTATTAATTAGAGGTATCTTGGGAGAGGCGAAAATTGTTATATTATAAATTAATATGTTTCTTATTTGATATATTGTTAGATAGGTTATATTATAGGTTTGTTATAGGTTTTGTAATATGTGTTAGTGTTAGGTATAGGTATAGTAGTAGTAGTGTAGTATATATATATGTTTATGGTGTGTTGTAGGGTATTCTCCATGACATGCCAGTTCATAATGGTTCTTAGTGTATAGGGTGTTGTTTAGTTGGGTGAGTATTTATAGTATATAAATATATATATATATGTTATGGTGTGAGGAGTTAGGTATTTAGTGGGTTGGTCATCAGTTCTAGAAGCGACAATTCCCTCAAAGCTTTATTTCCTACCAGCCTCTTGCTGACCCTGAATAAGGGAGAAAAGCACTTTAATGGAAGTTTAGTGTTTTTTTTTTTTTTTTATGTTTTTTGGTTTTTTTTTTGTGTGTTGTGTTTGAATTATATTATTGTTTTTTTTTTTTTTTTTTTTTTTTTTTTTTTTTTTTTTTTTTTTCTTAAGAATGGGGATTTTTTTTACTTTTATTGTGTTTTTTTTCTGTTTTCTTGTTCTTTTTTTAATAAATGCATTTACGTACAGTATTAAATCAAATAGAAGAGATTTTAATTTGCGCAGTTAGTATGTGGGGGCTTGAGCGGTAAGTTGACTTTATGATAAAAGTAATATAACACAAAAGATGAGGTAATAGGGAAGTAAATGAATAATTTACTTTTAAATAATTTTTATATAAAACTAAAGCGGGAATACCAAGAGGGTAACGATTTCGCAAAGATGGCAGGAAAGTCGAGAGGTGATCTGACTCGTCTGCAATTAACCGAGTGGTATGCGACGGGGGGGACTTCGTCCCCGTCCCCTCTGTCCGCCGTCGGCTCGAGCGCCGCTAATTTGATTTTTGGGAGGAAAAATGTATTGAGCTGTTTTAAATGTATCTAAACGTGGTCCGTCCTTGTCGTTTATATATTGTATTTGAGACGGAGGTATAATCCTGGAATAACATATAGCTAGGCTAAGATATTAAAAAGTATAAAATTACTTACATAAATTAAAAAGGCGTCTTTCGCGCATTGAATTTAACAGAAGTTTACAAAAAATTATAATTTTGTGTTACTTACTGTATGGTGCTGTTGTTCTCTAGTTCATTGATGTCAGCTTTAGACACTGACCTTATTATTATCTATATTATTGAGGTATTATTATTTAATTTATTATTATTATTATGTATTTCATTTATTTATATTATTATTATTATTGATTTTGATCTATATGGATTTAATGTGAGTTGAATCTATCTATTTCCGAGTGGGAGATTTGTATTTCTAATTATTATTATTATTATTGTAATGGTTGATACATTATATTATTGATATATTTTAATAAATATTTAAATTAAGATACTAGTTTGTAAGTCTGAAAAGAATTTTCCTTTAAAAAAAATTAGCGAAGCAAAATAATGCGTAACATAATGCCTTTTTTACAAAAAAAATATTTCGAACATTTGAATCAAAAGCCTCACGCTATTCATAGCCTATGCTTAAGATAAATAGTATTGGCAAAGGTGGTCGAATTGATAAACAAAGTACGATAAAATATCATAGGGGTGCATGTGCGGGTATCACTAGGGAATTTTTGGCGTGATATATATGGCGAATATCAAGATTTTGTGATGTAGGTTATTTATCGGGTATATATATATTTGGTTAATGCTTTTCATATTATCAGTATGTTATTTATTATTGTATATAATGGTAGTAGTGTTTGTGGATGTGATGAGTAATAGTGGTTATTGTATATAGTATTGTTTATATAGTTAGTAGTTAGTTGTGGGGGAGTTTTGTATACTTATAAGGGTATACGTATTTTAGAGTGTATATTTTCGGTTGTTATTGGATAAGTTATTTAGGGTATATGTTATAAAATAAAGTAATATATAGATAATAAGTTTGATGTATAGTTTTATGTATAGGCTTAAGAAGAAGAGGGCAAATTACCTTCTGGAAATCCAAGCAGATAATAGGGTAGAGCAAAACAAAGTAATTAGGTGGGGAACGTGGAGGTTTGGTCATTGATCATGATTTGCTGTGCGTGGTTGGTGGTGTTCTGGTGATTGACGTGTGCCCGTGGAAAAGAGTGCCCGGATGCGGGAGTTTGTAACTAAAATAAATCTCTTATAAAACCTTAAAAGATATATGATATACCAATATTATAGTATTGATGATTAAACTTGCAGGAGGTGCTGATGGAGCATTTTGTATGCGTGTTAATATATGTTTGTAAAAAAAAGAATAAAAATATCGCTTTTTAAAAAATTAGATACATAATTGTTGTAAATTGGAAAAAGGGACTTGTTTGGTGAGGCGGGAATGAAATTACAAGTTTGGTGCTTTAGAAAAATGCTTTAGTGGTCAGAGTCAAGCTGTAGTAGTCCGTCGAGCGGATTTTGCAGTTGTCTGCAAAGTTCCATCTAATCGGGGGGGTGTTTTATTGTTACATGTTTTTGTCATTTATCATTCTGGTTTCCACTATGAAGTAATATCCCACTCACGGGTGTTATAGCAAGGGAATCGAGGTGAGCAATAGTACAGTGGGCTTTCTGTCGCTCCCGCGGGGGACCGAACGGGGAGTCTGTGCTGTCCGTCCCTCCTCTGTTTCCCTCCATGCGAGAGTGCTGCGCATTAGAAAGCCCGCCTGGTATAATACAGAGAATAAAAAAACGAAAAAAATTATTATGATTTTCTGTTTCCAAATGCGTAAAACATATTAATTGGGTTATTAAATGGCAAACTTTTGAGCTCTCGATGACTCATGACAGGATTTTCAAGAGGTAACAATGGCTGCAGAACGAGGCATAACCATCAAAACACAAGAGTAAAAACCCAATTTATCGAGGTTTAAGCCCTAAACTTCTGATTTTAACTTTAAAATCATTATAAACACGATCAATGTAAGTCAAAACTGTTACATCAATCATGTTTTCGTGATAAGAACAAAAAAATGGTCATTTAGATCGGGAAGAATGGGGAGTTTAAGGTTCTTGTTCTCTAGATATCACGAACGATTGCCTAGCGTCTTCAGGAAAGTGCTGGGCCTATAATATATATAATAAATACTTATAAAGTAATAAAAATTTTATATGAATAATATATATAATATAGTATAATTAGACTATCATACAGTAATATATAATTAGAGTTTTGAGTTTCGAGAGTTTTTTGTAGTTGTGATTTGTGGTTAGATTATGGTGGGACTTGAGGACAATATAAGCTATATATATATTATATATATGTATATAATCATATCGCTAATAATATTATATAACAAAACTAAATGTTGTTTAAAATAGTTAATATAGTTTATATTAATGTATGTATAAGTATATATAAATTTAAACTAGATGACAGTCCCTTAAGTATGTGAGGGTAAACCTTTGCATAAGAACTTTCCTTTCACATTCTATATATATAGAAATAATATATATATTACGATATACCAAAATTCTACAGAAGATTTATATTATTTATTTTCTTATATAACTCATATATAACTAAAGGTTGGTTTACTAGTGCCTTTATAAGTTTATACGTATATATACATAATATATATATATTACATTATATATAGTATATATATATATATATATATATAATAAATATTTAGTATTAAAGAGATAGATATATAATCATATATAATATAAACATTAGTGTATAATAAACACTTATTTATATAAGTACTTAATATAATACATAATATTTAGGGACATAGAGGTATAGTAAAGTAGTAGACTGGACTATATATATTTATGATGTATTTGAAGATATTTTGTGAAAATAGTACTATTAAGTAAATAATAGTATAGAGTAAATACGTCTATATACTGAGCTAACTATACCTAATCTATGATATATAGTACTAGTACGTATATATACGACATTATGTAGCACTTAAGTATATTTTTCATTTGTTTAATGAGAATATGTAAAAATATTATTATTTATTTACTAAATATATTCATCACTATTACAAACCAATTATATATTCCACTAGTAGGATGGGTGGCTGTATCGTCTAGTGTTGCCAAATAAGTTTACATAACTTAGATATATATATATATATCTCATATAATTTTTTTTCTCTATATAAATTATAAAGTAAATTATAAACTATATATATATAGTAAAAGGATCATGCTAATTTGAAGATAATATATATATATATGATACAAGTAACTTAACTAAAGAAGGAAAATATATCAATAGTGGATATAGCTTTAAATATATAATGAGTATATATTTAAGTATACATAGTGAATTAATATAATAAATTATTGAATTCAGATATGTATTCAGTAAAACATTCAACAAAGTTATGTAAACGTCACAACGGTAACGGAGCTCGCTGTTCCAGAAATTTTTTTCCACGTGTGCCTCTATGATACATATAATAGATTGTTTTAAGGGTCGAAATGAAAATTTTTTTCCTGACCTGACACCTAACCTAAACCTAACCTGACCTGACCGTGAACCTAACCTAGACATAACACTAAGTTAGACATACCTAACATAAGCACATAACACTTACCTAAACCTAAGCTAACTTCTACCCCCTCAGCATATAGGGATACCGACTAAAAAAAAACAAATTGTCATTCGGCCCCCTGAGACACCTATTCAATGTATCATGAGATGCTACCTCGTGGAAGAAAGTCTAAATTGTAGAATGACCGGAACCGTATCCCAGTTCCGTTGGGCGTCATAAACCTAACTTCTGTCATATAAAGTCCATAATCGAGACTAGCTATACTGGAAGTTCTATTCACTTATATAATTTATATATATATAATTTTATAAATTATATAATATATCAATAACACTAAAATTAATATATATATTAGTAATAAATATATATAAAATATAAATTAAATATAATAATATATATATAATAATTGTAGTATACGTTTAAGAAATAGTTATATATAATAACAGTTATAAAAGCTAAGCCCTATATAATATATATATATTATATACTTATATATTATATATTATATATATATATATATATAATATATATTATATATAAATTAGTATATATATAATATTACTATATACTATAATAGCTATATATATATACTTTAATAATATATATATAATATATATAACTATATATATATATATATATATTATAATATTATATATATACTATGAAAAAATAAAACTTAAACCGAAAATAGGAATATAAAACGATGTTTTTCATTCGCATTTGTTGTGTTCGTATATCTGGAAAAAACGCACAGCACATGTAACAGATTTGGTTGATTTCATACAAAGAGATATGTAACATAGATGCGACACGTAGGATATAATTTGACAAGTAAAAAGTAAAAAAAAAATTTTTTATATAAATTTTAGTAATGCGTTCGCTGCTTAGGCAGGAGTACGCACAATGCCCAAAGGCGTAGAAGGATTTATTTCAACTAATAAAATTAATAATATTTAACGTGTTCATAATATCATTAAATAATTTTCCTGCATTAAAATGTTACTGAATTACAATAAAAACACCTTAATAACTTTGGAAGACCTGTAGTTTTTAGATGACAAGCTGTCCCATAAATCTGAAGGCTGGCTATATATATAACTAATATATATATATATTAGTAATATTAATACTATATATATTAATATATTATATATACTATATATATACTATATAGTATATATATATATTATATATATATATTATATATTATCATATATATATATAGATATAATTACTATATACATTGTCTATGGTAAATGTTCCTAAATGAATAAAACTAAGAAGTGCGATTTTGAATGATCCGAGGGAAAACTCAGAAATAAGAGATTTTAATTTATTGTAAAACTAAAATCTTTGGTGAAGTCTCCTATAGTAGTCGATTTTGTGTAAAACGTATTTCATGATTGCCTGTTTTATGTCTAGCATTTTTTTCTTTCATTTTCAAAATTACTTATATATTTGTTGTTTAAACTTAATTTTTTCAGTTAGGTTTTGTTGAGGTAATTGAAAACTTAACAAATCACTTACCGCAGTGTTAAGATGCGCATTGCGGGTTGCCGTGGCGCTGGCAGACCTACTAAGTCCTGAATGATCTCCGCTCCAAATGCGGGCTGCCCCATCGCGAGCGGGTGCGAGCGTGTAACCAATCGTTCCACTCGCGCGCAGCGCGATTAAGTTTTATATATAATGTGAGTATAATGTACCCAATAAATATATATTATATATTAGATAAATGAATAGTAATAATAGTAAATATATATATACAGTATAGTAATACTAAATATATATATATATATATATTAATATATAATATAATATAAGGACTATATATATATATATATAATCGAATCAGCGATATATATATTTTTTTTGTTAGTGAGTGTTTGCGTGTTTGTTTGTTTTTTTCTTCGGTTGGGTGCGCATTACTTTATTTGTTTCTTGCGTGTTGGTGTTTTATACGATATAAGAAAACCGACGAAATGTTCACGTAGTCAAACACATCCCACCTAATTATAAATATTGACAGATTCTTCCTTTTTTTTCTTATATAATTTTTTTTTGCCAAATTTTCATCGCCTTCCAATTTCAAATTGGGATTTGCCAAAAAAAAAAACAATGGATTAGCCTATTATGGCCGTAGAATGCACTCATTATTATAACTCCTCTTCATTATACTTTATTTTGGTCTTAAATTAAACTCAGTTTTCTAAATTTCATCTTTCAAATTTATATTTTATCAAAACTTAGATTGATATAAGAATAGCGAAACGAACATGCATTCCAGCATACTCTGCCCAGTTATAATTTGTCCCGAACTCTGCTTTATATATACTGGCATATAATGCAGTTGGTATAATTTGTTCTACATAACAATTAGCAAATTAATATTTAGTATATTTTAGTTCACGCTTATTTCCTGTTTATACATGATCAAACACCTTCAAAATTGTCTCGAGTTGTAACTTTTAACGATAATTGTTATATTGATCTGGCTCAACAGAGTATATTATATACAACACCAGTTTAAAATTGCAGTGCAGACTGTGCGCTTCTCTATCATTTGCACCGTTGTTTGCCCTTCAACAATTTTCATTTTTGTTACCTTCCCTTTTATCATTGGCAGAAACATCTAATATATTTGTGTGGCAATACTATGATAAAGGATGTAATAGTGAAAAGGCAAAATGCAAAGAGCAATCCACAGTAATTAAATGAAATAACATCTCTACCAGTGGCTTGCTGTGGCACCTGAAAAACAACACTGTAGATAGGCCTGCACTGAAGGAGATAGTTGTACGAAACGATCTAGAGAGGAGGAATCTAATGCTAGTTCTTCAAAGTGCTTCAGGAGTTCAGGAGTACCCAATCTCAGTCAGCACTACTGCATGAATTTAATCAAGAAAGATACGACAGATGTCGATAAACTTGTGGATGCTGATGGATTTTCTATCAGAGTTATATGTAAAAGTGAATTTATCAAAATCTTCGATGAAAAAGTTACCTCTTCATTAATAATAATAAAAAAAAAAAATTCTGCAAATTGTCTATAAACAATATGAGATTATTAAAAAAATTTTATGAAAGACGCGGAGAAATCTTTAATTAACTTTCCCGGGTAAGAGTCTCTAGAACTTCGCGGCTGGACAGGAGGATAAAATTTAACATCGACTGAGGCTACGTAGTATTACTTCCTCTAACAAAATATCAATTGCGTAATAGTCCGAATTATTCTACATACGCGACGTAGTTTGCTTCCTTTTGACTCGTGCTGCGATATTAAAATTTCTTTAATAGATAAAACCATATTCTCCATGGTGCTAATATCTTTTAGCCGATAAAATAATTGGAAGTCTGCGTTTAAAATACTAAGATCAATTTCTTCGTTTTACATATTTTGACTAAATTTTTAGTCTCGTACCTCGATGAATTCCTTCTACATTATCTGCATTTTATAACCTTTCAGTCAATTTTTGAAAAGTTCTAAAATTTCGAAAGCTTTTTTAATCATTTCGGGCGAATTCTCTAGCAACGTAGTAACAGAGATGAAAGTGAATTTCATCATCGACCTAGAAATCGCGGCATTACTTCATCTAACAAAATTTCAGCAGCGTCATAGCTTGAAATATTTTCTGCATTCGCGACGTAACTTCAGTCTTTTTGTCTCGTCTTGCAATATTATTTATTTAAGAGCTAAGAATATTCCCTTTCCTATTGTCGATTGAGAAGTCGAGATGCTCCTTCATGTAAGCAATGGAGGACTCAAATGATGTTTTCCGGAAAAGGCGCCTGCTTAGTAAGTCAAGAGCTAGATAATTTCACTTCTTTCTTCAACATTTAAAGGAGCAGTAATTATTCCATGTGAAATCAAAGAACGAACATAAGTCCGACCAGTTTGCAGAACCGAGGCCCCAAAAACCTTTCCTCAATGTAGGGAGAGGTCTTTCATGCGAAAGATTTGAAGAGATGGAATATGATACAGAAATAAGAAAATGATCGGAACAACAAAGAGGAAGAAAGAGTTTTACAGACTAAGAAGAAGGATTGAAAATATAAGAAAAGGTCTGATATGTTGAGTTCATCTCCAAAACGATCAAAGATACAGATAAAGAGATGCGCCATCTGTTTCAGGTTATCTTGGATAGAGAAATGGTGGTCGAGTTCACTAGGTGAATTTTGAAAACAAGAGGAAAACCACTGGCTGTGTTGGACCATGAAATAATCGAGATTTATGATTTAGAAAAAGGGGAACGCAAGAGAATGTGCTCTATCTATTTTAGGGTTTAGAGTGTAGAAGAATTTAGGATGGTCAGATGAATTTGGAAACAGCTTTTCAGAACAGATGAATTAAGAAGTAGCAGATTGGCAAGAGAAACTGAGATATAAGGTAAAAAAATCGAAGATTCCAAATCGCAGATACAAGACCAAACAATGTCGTTGCGTACATAAGAGTGTATAGCCTATATATATATATATATATATATATATATATATATATCTTCTATAACATATCTTAGTATAACCTTATATATATCTATACCTTGCTAACTAACTATATCAATATATCATAATATAGCAGCATATATATATATATATATATATATAAATATATATATATATATATATATATATATATATATTTATATATATAACTACATATATATATATATATACTTTCTTGCTATATATATATATATATACATATATATATATATATATATATATATATATATATATATATATCACTATATATAAATATACTTGTGCTACGAGGGCGTCGTAAAGGTGGTGTGGTACGCGAGTGAGAAATTCCCTCGTCACCTGCCGCTGCGGGCGCATATATATATATATATATATATATATATATATATATATATATATATATACTATATATATATATATATATATATATATCTTTCTGCTATATATATATGCTATATATATATATATATATATATATATATATATATTGTAAAATTTTAAAATAGACAAGACAATCTTCGGTGGCAGGATAAAGAATAAACTTTTTATTTAATGACTTTATTTGTATATTTCAATAGACACAAATGGTAGCGTAATTATTTAAAGCAATACATATAATTCTATGGTAGCGTAGTTACTTGAAGTAGGCGTGGTAATTCGTAAGCGTGTTGACTCATTACACATGGCCAGTTAAAGTTTTAAGTCTTATTTGGGAAGTATGTTACTATAGCATGGTAACCACCAAAATGTAATGGAAGTCGGTCGACGGTAACCACCGTCTTAAAGGGGGTCCACCTGTCGGTCACCACCGAATCAGATGAGTTCGAGCCTCCACCAAAAGGCTCTAAAAAAAACTCGTAGTGAGTTTGGGAACGGTACCACCGTCAATAAACAGAACCTCGGTCACCACCGAAAGCATCTCGACGGCGAATCGGTCACCACCGAAGAGCCGGACTAGAGCGATGGGATGAAGGCTCCGTCGACGGTACCACCGTCTTAAAAAGGGCCTACCTGTCGGTCACCACCGAATCAGATGGGTTCGAGCCTCGGTCACCACCAAAAAGCTCTGCGGAACTCGAAATGAGTTTGGGAACGGTACCACCGTCCAATAAACAGAACCTAGGTCACCACGAAAAGAACTGCCGCCGAACTGGTCACCAACGAATTCGACTGGGAATGAGCTGAAGGCTCGATCGACGGTACCACCGTCTTAAAGGGGGCCGACCTGCGGTCACCACCGAACAGATGAGTTCGAACCCTGGTCACCACCGAAAGGTTCTATGGAAACTCAAAGTGAGTTTGGGAACGGTACCACCGTCCAATAAACAGACCCTAGGTCACCACCAAAGGAACTGCCGCCGAACCGGTCACCACCGAATTCGACTGGGGATGATGAGCTGAAGGCTCGGTCGACGGTACCACCGTCTTAAGGGGGCCCCACCTGTGGTCACCACCAAACAGATGAGTTTGAACCCCGGTAACCAACGAAAGGTTCTAGGGAAACCCGAAGGTTTGGAAACGGTACCACCAAGTAGGGATGCCGCAAGGGGACCGATATATATCGATATTGATATTTTTTTCGATAGTATCGAAAAAATATCGATGATATTTTCACTGTCTTAAAAGGGGCCGACCTGTCGGTCACCACCGAACAGATGAGTTCGAGCCTCGGTCACCACCGAAAGCTCTAGGGAAACTCGAAGTGAGTTTGGGAACGATACCACCGTCCAATAAACAGGACCTCGGTCACCACCGAAAGCACTGACGCCGAATCGGTCACCACCGAATCCGACTGGGGATGAGATGAAGGCTCGGTCGACGGTACCACCGTCTTAAAGGGGGCCCACCTGTCGGTCACCACCGAATCAGATGAGTTCGAGCCTCGGTCACCACCGAAAGACTCTAGGGAAACTCGAAGTGAGTTTGGGAACGGTACCACCGTCCAATAAACAGAACCTCGGTCACCACCGAAAGCACTGCCGCCAAATCAGTCACCACCGAATCCGACTGGGGATGAGCTGAAGGCTCGGTCGACGGTACCACCGTCTTAAAAGGGGCCCACCTGTCGGTCACCACCGAATCAGATGAGTTCGAGCCTCGGTCACCACCGAAAGACTCTAGGGAAACTCGAAGTGAGTTTGGGAACGGTACCACCGTCCAATAAACAGAACCTCGGTCACCACCGAAAGCACTGCCGCCGAATCAGTCACCACCGAATCCGACTGGGGATGAGCTGAAGGCTCGGTCGACGGTACCACCGTCTTAAAAGGGGCCCACCTGTCGGTCACCACCGAATCAGATGAGTTCGAGCCTCGGTCACCACCGAAAGACTCTAGGGAAACTCGAAGTGAGTTTGGGAACGGTACCACCGTCCAATAAACAGAACCTCGGTCACCACCGAAAGCACTGCCGCCGAATCGGTCACCACCGAATCCGACTGGGGATGAGCTGAAGGCTCGGTCGACGGTACCACCGTCTTAAAAGGGGCCCACCTGTCGGTCACCACCGAAACAGATGAGTTCGAGCCTCGGTCACCACCGAAAGGCTCTAGGGAAACTCGTAGTGAGTTTGGAAACGGTACCACCGTCCAAAAAACAGAACTTCGGTCACCACCGAAAGCACTGACGCCGAATCGGTCACCACCTAATCCGACTGGGGATGAGATGAAGGCTCGGTCGACAGTACCACCGTCTTAAAAGGGGCCCACCTGTTGGTCACCACCGAACATCAGATGGGTTCGAGCCTCGGTCACCACCAAAAAGCTCAAGGGAAACTCGAAGTGAGTTTGAGACCTGTCCTCCGTCCAATAAACAGAACCTCGGTCACCACCGAAAGCACTGCCGCCAAATCAGTCACCACCGAATCCGACTGAGGCGGATGCGCTGAAGGCTCGGTCGACGGTACCACCGTCTTAAAGGGGCCCACCTGTCGGTCACCACCGAATCAGATGGGTTTGAGCCTCGGTCACCACCGAAAGGCTCTAGGGAAACTCGTAGTGTTTGGGAACGGTGCCACCGTCCAATAAACAGAACCTCGGTCACCACCGAAAGCACTGACGCCGTATAGGTCACCACTAATCCGACTGGGGATGAGATGAAGGCTCGGCAGGCGGTACCACCATATTCCAGGCGATCCACCTGTTGGTCGCCACCGAATCGCTGACGGGTTCGAGCTCGGTCACCACTTTGCGCCGGCCATACCGGAGTGACATCCACATCAGTACCACCGTCCAATAAACAGAATCTACGTCACCACCGAGAAAGCACTGCCGCCAAATCAGTCACCACCGAATCCGACTGGGGATGAGCTGAAGGCTCGGTCGACGGTACCACCGTCTTAAAAGGGGCCCACCTGTCGGTCACCACCGAATAAACAGGGCCTCGGTCACCACCGAAAGACTCTAGGGGAAACTCGAAGTGAGTTTGGAAACGGTACCACCGTCCAATAAACAGAACCTCGGTCACCACCGAAAGGAACTGCCGCCGAATCGGTCACCACCGAATCCGACTGGGAATGAGCTAAAGGCTCGGTCGACGGTACCACCGTCTTAAAGGGGCCCTGTCGGTCACCACCGAATCAGATGAGTTCGAGCCTCGGTCACCACTTCCGAATAGCTCTAGGGAAACTCAAAGTGAGATTGGGAACGGTACCACCGTCCAATAAAACAGAACCTCGGTCACCACCGAAAGCACTGCCGCTCACTGCCACCGAATCCGACTGGGGATGAGCTGGAAGGCTCGGTTGACGGTACCACCGTCTTAAGGGAGCCCACCTGTCGGTCACCACCGAATCAGATGAGTTCAGGCAGTGCACACCAAGAAGGCTCTAAGAAACTCGTAGTGAGTACGGGAACGTACCACTGTCCAATAAAGCAGAACCTCGGTCACCCACCGGCACTGCCACCGAATCGGTCACCACCGAATCCGACTGGGGATGAGCTGAAGGCTCGGTCGACATGATACCACCTACCGTCTTAAAGGGGCCCACCTGCCGGAATTCACCTCCAGATCAGATGAGTTTTGAGCCTCGATCACCACCGAAAGGCTCTAGGGAAACTCGAAATGAGTTTGGGAACGGTACCACTGTCCAATAAACAGAACCTCGGTCACCACCGAAAGCACTGCCGCCGAATCGGTCACCACCGAATCCGACTGGGGATGAGCTGAAGGCTCGGTCGACGGTACCACCATCTTAAAAGGGGCCCACCTGTCGGTCTCCCCGAATCAGATGGGTTCGAGCGCTTAGTCACCACCGAAGAGGCTCTTAAGGAAGCTCGTAGTGAGTTTGGAAATGGTACCGTCCAAAAGAACAGAACCTCGGTCACCACCGAAAGCACTGCCTCCGAATATTTTGTGGGTAACTTAAGTAAATTTCTTTTCTGAATGAAGTTAAAATGAAATCAAAATTTTTTACACTACCACCTCTTTAAAATTTTAACTTCTTTAGGAAAAGAAAATAAGATGTATGCACAGAGTTATTTTTAATTTTCCTTTTAAAAGTCAAATAAACATTGTAAATTCAGCAGGTCTAGAAGGTCAAAGGATCTTTTTCGATCGAGCATATCTTAGTAGAAGAATAGGGTGGAGTACTTCCAGGAGTAGAAGAAAAGTCCTTACTAGGAACGTAGGGTGAGGAAAAGGAGAATGAGGAGAGATGACTTGAGAGAGAAGATAAGGAGGAGGAAGGAGTAGAAACTGATTCGAATTCACATTCTTCTTCTTCATCGTCAATAGGAGATATTGGACGATTAATTTCTTCGCTGATTAGAGGAAAAAGGTTTTCATCTTTCCTAATCAACGGCTTCACAAGGTTTGAGTTGGAATCTTTTTCCTTGTTTGGAGGAATTTTGAAATTTGAGTTTTGGTTTTCATTTTCTGTGTTTACTGAGCTTGAGGAAGAATTAAAGGACCTTTTTAGCACTTTCTTGCGCAATAAAGAAGAATCGCTTCTATTTACCTTTGGTTGTTTTTCTTGGACTTTGTGAGTTCTTAACTTTGGTCCATGATTTATAAGAATCATTCTCCACCATTTCCTTTTGCGGAGATCTAATTCTAACTCTTCTATCTTGCAGGTTCTTTGGATAGAAAGAAACTTGTGCTCATCTGTTTCTATTTGTATGTTTGTTAGTTCATTGTTTCTTTTGAACGTTTTTTGTAATTGTTGAAAAATTTCAACAATATTTATGCTAGTGTCGCTTTCTTGTTGTATATTTATAAACGTTATGTGCGATATTTCTCTTGAGATAAATGAATCCTTTATATTTTTGTTTATTAATTTGTAAGTCTTGTTGTTTTTTCTCATCTCAACATTTACAATCCATGGTGTTCCTGATGGCAAGTATCGAAGAAATAATTTACTAAATAAGTCAATTGGAAACGTGTTTTTATCCATTTTTGTTTTTAATTATTTTAATTTTTAATTAATTAATTCAATGAAATTCTGCAAAAAAAATAGAAAAAATAAACAATATTAGTTTAAATCATAACTACTGTCCCGAAGTAGAATGCATGAGTCTATAGGCCCTGGCTCGTAATTAAAAGTTTACATAATTAATTGCTCTTTCTTACATGTTTTTCGGTTTACGTTACAAATATAAAAGGGATGTGGAAAAGAAAATTTATTTAGAATATATTTATCAATTCTTCAAAGGATTTTTTTCCATTTTATAAAATTTTCTTTACTTGGTGAATATTGGATTTAACCAATAATAATAATAATAATAATAATAATAATAATAATAATAATAATAATAATAATAATAATAATAATAATAATAATAATAATAATAATAATAATAATAATAATAATAGACTTATCTTTAATAATAATAATAATAATAATAATAATAATAATAATAATAATAATAATAATAATAATATTAACAGTAATAATAATAGTAATAGTAATAGTAGACTTCTCTTTAATAATAATAGTAATTATAATAATGCCCAACATGAAAGTGACGTTGGATCAGCCTCAGATGCTTCAAATCAGGGTTGATGTTTTTTTCTATTCCCAGAAAAAAAAATCAAATTTTGACAACTAGCATTTTTTAATTTCTTGAGCTACTTCACGTCACTCCAAATATAATTTGTAAACAAAAATTTTTTAAGTTCTGATTAAGTATTATTTTAATCCTAGGCCCCTATATACGAGTTCAAATCTTAAAAATAGGGCTTATAGTCTATGTTACACAATGAAACCGCAACACTAAAGAGTGTTATTTGTAATAATGATAATATATTACATCAGAAATAAAAAAACATGTTTGAAACATGATCTTTGTTGACATTTTTATAACGTAGAAATTTGAAACAGATATTATTATTCTAATTTTTTATTTCTATTGAAATTAAAAATTAAACTTATATCCAAAATATGAAATATATATATATAAAGAATCGAAAAAAGAGGTAAAGTAAATTATCATGATTTTTGGGCAAAAGCTTATCCAAGTGAAAAAATGCACAAAGTGCCCACAAATATAGTTAACGTTGGATCAGCTTCAGATGCTTCAGACACTGAGATGAGACAGGAAAACGAGAGCAGTGGTTGTCATGAAAGTTCGCTTATAGGGTCAGTTAATGAAGATTTGTTTCCTGAAGAAATGGAAGTTGATGAAATTCCTTTGGACGAAGAAGAAGATATGGAAATCGATTAGGGAAATCATTCTGTGAAGGAGTTGCTTATTTCCTTCAAAAATTTGTAATTTTAGTTAAATTCTTTCATTTTTGTTAATTTCTGCATATATTATGAATGCTAAATTATATAAAAAAAATATTCATTTATAAATAGTCTTATTACCTATATATTACTTTTAAAATATTGAGATTATGTTGTGGCGCTTGGGGTGAAAATTCAGTTTTTGTCCGATCAAAAAATGTTGAGATTTGAAAATTTTTAAAACACTTGAAAAGGGAAACGAGTATAAAAGACTTGAGAAAGCTTTACAACGTTAAAAGGTTTATTAATTAACTTTTCCGGGAAAGAATCTCTAGAACTTCGCGACCGGAGAGGAGGATAAAATTTAACATCGAGTGAGGCTTCGTAGCATTACTTCGTCTAAAAAAATTTCAAAAGCGTCATAGCACGAATTATTCTCAGGGATGGCACTGAAAAAATCAATTGATTTTTTCAACTGATTTTTTCACTTGATTTTTTGCTCCAAAAAATCATGATTTTTTGCTTTTTTGATTTTTTGCTTTTATATATATATTTTTTAATTTTTTTTGGATATTTAAGTGATTTAATTTCAATAGAAATAAAAAATTAGAATAATAATATCATAGCAAGGCTACTCTGTTTCAAATTTCTACATTATAAAAATGTCAACAAAAGATCATGTTTCAAACGTGTTTCTTTTATTTCTGATGTAATATATTATCATTATAACAAATAACACTCTTTAGTGTTGCGGTTTCATTGTGTCATAGACTATAAGCCCTATTTTAAGATTTTGAACTCAGATATAGGGCCTAGGATTAAAAATAATACTTAATCGAGCTTAAAAAAATTTTTTGTTTACAAATTATATTTCGCGTGACGTCACGATTCTCAAAAAATCCAAAAAAAATCCAAAAAATCCAAAAAATCAAAAATTGATTTTTTTCTCAAAAAATCCAAAAAATCCCCAACCCTGATTATTCTACATAGGCGAAATAGCTTGCTTGCTTTTGACTCGTGGTGCAACAAAACTAGCATATATATACATATATATATATATATATATATATATATATATATATATATTTATATTTTTTTTTTGTAACCATATATATATATGCATATATATAACTTATATAACCCAACCATAGCACCTTGCTAAAAAAATAGCATATATATATATATATATATATATATATATATATATATATATATATATATTTTCATTGTTAGTTCTGAGGAGGAGACTGCGTTAAAGTCTCGAAACGTAAACAGCTTAATTTTTTTAAAGAAATTTTATTTCCCCTGTTTATTTCTTAGTGGTTTTAAATTACTTTGTTCTTTACATTAATAGAGTTTGAGTTAAAATAAAATCTCTTTAAATTTATTTAATTATATATATATATATATATATATATATATATATATATATATATATATATATATATATATATATATATATATATATATATATATATATATATATCTGCTCTTATATATATATATATATATATATATATATATATATATATATATATATATATACTACTATATATATATATATATATATATAAAATTGTGAGGGAGTGTGACGAATGGACTGAAAATAAAGGTTGTGATATAAAAAAAAAAAATTTAAAATCTTGAAAAAGGATACGAGTATAAACGACATAAGAAAGCTCCACGAATTTATAAGGTCTTTAATTAACTTTTCCATGCAAGATTCTCATGAAGAGGCCCGGAGAGGAGGATAAAATGTAACATCGAGTGGGCTTCGTAGCATTGCTACGTCTAACAAAATATCAGCAGAGTTAAAGCCCGAATTATTCTACATATCAGACGTAGCTTGCTTCCTTCTGACTCGTGTTGCATTATTAAAATATTACTGAACCGATAAGAGAAATCTCTTCGTTTTACATCTGACAAAAAATTTAAGTCTCGTATCTCGAATTCTTCAACTATTTTCTTAATGTCATTAAATTTTTAGACTGCTTTTGAAAAGTTACAAAATTTCAAAAGCTTCTTTAATCATTTCTGGCGAATGTCTGTCTCTATAACGTCTTGTAACAGAGATCAAAGTGAATTTCATCATCGACCTTGAAATCGTGGCACTAATTCATTTAACAAAACTTTCAGTGGCGTCATAGCTTGAATTATTTTCTACATTCGCGACGTAACTTCAGTCCTTTTGTCTCGTCTTGCAATATTATTTATTCATTTAAGAGCTAAGAATATTCCCTTTCCTATTGTCGATTGAAAAGTCGACATGTTCCTTCATGTAAGCAATTTAGGACTCCAATAATTATTTTCCTGAAAAAGCGCCTGCTTAGTAAGTTAAGAACTATGTAAATTCTTTTCTTTCTGCAACATTTACAGGAATAGTAATCATCCCATGTGAAATCGAAGAAGAACGAAAAATAAATCCGACCAGTTTGCAGAACCGAGGCGCCTAAAACCTTTCTCTGTAGGGAGAGTATATGTCGTTGGGTACATAAGTGTGTATATATATATATATATATATATATATATATATATATTTTAACAACATAATAACCAACAACATATATATATATATACTCATATCTTTCATATATGCTGCTCTTCTGCTCTTATATATATATATATATATAAGTTATATATATATATATATATATATATATATATATATATATATATATATATATATATCCTGCAACAAATTTATAAAAATTTAATTAATTAAATATTTTTAAAATTTAATTATTAATAAATATTTAAAATAAAGGTCCAATTTTTTTCTCCTATATCACTTGAGGAGATTTCTTTCCCATTTCATTTTAATTGCGCTTTCAACTGAGAAAACTTTCAACTGAGGATATTTCGCTCCCATATTTTAGCATTCTTTATACTCAGCTTTTTTTGAGGATATTTTAGGCATGGAAAGAAATACCAATTCATGCTTTATTTGTGCAAAAATGAGGCAAAGAGATGATAGAAGGCGAAACCAGAATTCATCTTCAGAGCGTAGCAGAAATGAAAACAACAACAGCAACAACAATAACAACAACAACAATATTATTAATAATAATAATTGTACTTATTATCACTTTTATTTTGATACTTGTTGTTTTGATAATAGTAATAATGATGTGAGAGTTCCTAGTAATAATAATAGTGCCCAAAATGAAAGTGACGTTGGATCAGCCTCAGATGCTTCAGACACTGAGATGAGACAGGAAAACGAGAGCAGTGGTTGTCATGAAGTTCACTTATTGGGTCAGTTAACGAATTTTGTCTCTGAAATGGAAGTTGATGAAGTTCCTTTGGACGAAGAAGAAGATATGGAAATCGATTAGGGAAATCATTCTGTGAAGGAGTTGCTTATTTCATTAAGAAATTTGTAATTTTAGTTAAATTTGTTTCCTTTTTGTTACCTTCTGTGCATATTTTGATGCAAAATTATAAACAAAGAATTATCATTTATCAATAGTTTTATTACCTATTAACTTTTAAAATATTGCAAGGGTGTTGTGACGACTCGGGTGAAAATTCAGTTTTTTATCCAATCCAAATGAGTTGAGATTTAAAATTTTTTTAGAATCTTCAAAAGGGAAAGAAGCATAAAAGACTTGCGAAAGCGTTACAGCATTTTAAAGGTTTTTTAGTTAATCAACTTTTTCTGGCAAGATTCTCTAAAACTTCGCGACCGGAGAGGAGGATAAAATTTAACATCGAGTGAGGCTTCGTAGCATTACTTCGTCTTAAAAAATTTCAACAGTGTCTGAGTTTCGACGTAGCCTGCTTGCTTTTGACTTGTGGTGCAATATTAAATTATCAGAGTCGATAAAATAATTGGAAATCTACGTTTAAAATACTAAGAGAAATCTCTTAGTTTTACGTGCTCTGACACAAAATTTCAGTTTCGAACCTCGAATTCAACTATTTTCCGACTTTTAAATTTTTGACTACTTTTGAAAAGTTCCAAAATTTCAAAAACTTCTTTAGGCAATCTTTTTATCGGACGACTCACTCTAAAAAGTCTCGTGACAAAGAGGAAGGTGAAATTCGAAATCGACCTTGAAATCGCAGGTTTCATGGCGTCATAGCTGAATTACGAATCCCTTTGACTCATGCTGCATTATTAAAATTTCTCTAAGATGCCCTCCTAAAAACTTATGTTATATATATATATATATATATATATATATATATATATATATATATATATATATATATATATATATATAACTGCTCTTCTTCATTCTTGCTGCTTATATATATATATATATATATATATACTTGTACATTTTAATAATATATATATAAATAATAATATATATATGTAGTAATAGCCTTAGCCTTAATAATACAGTAATATATGTAACATATGCAACATATATATATGTAATATAACTATACTCTTCTTCTCAACAATATATATAATAATATCTTTCTTAACTCTTTAACAACCTGTATTATCACTCTTAACATATAACAGCAACAACAACTTTAACAGTAATAATATGTATAATAATAGCCAATAACCAGCAGCAATATAATAATAATAATAACCAACCTGAGAAGTACACATATACATACATAATAATATATATATATATATGTAATATATATAACCACTATCTCTTTCTGCTCTGCCCACTGTATATTGTATGTATATGTAACCAACCTTGTATGTAATATATAATAATAATACAACAATAATATTATACATATATATATATATATATATATATATATAATATATATATATATATATATATATATATATAACAACAACCAATATATGCCTGTATGTATATCTTCTGCTACCCAACAATAATAACGCTTAACTTGTATATAACCTTAGCTTAATAATATATATGCTCTGCTGCCAACAATATTAACCAGCAGCAATAACCCAATAATATAATAATAACATAATATATATATATATATATATATATATATATAATAACCAACACATAACAACAATATGTACCATATGTAATATATATATGTATATATATATATATATATATAGCCTTAATAGCATATACATATATGTATAATATAACCATATACACTGCTATTTCTTAATATAACAACAATATGTATGTATATATATATATATATATGTATATATACTTATAATAGCAACTTAACAATAATATAATATATATATATATATAGCAACTCTTCTTATACTACTGCTATATAATATATATATATTAATAACTAAATATATATATATATTACAAGGTTATGCAAACACTTCTCAGAAAATTTTTATGGTGGATAAAGATTTTGATTTATATAAAAATGATTCATCATTGATAAACTTCGACTTGTTTTAATATTTTCAATAGTTTGTATATCTTTTTGTAACAGCAAAAGAAAAAAATGTCTAAAATCTTAACTGCCAGTTACAAAATTTTGAATAAAATTCACGAGCATCAAAACGTCTTAAATTTTGACTTCGGGATTTAAATTAGAAGACAAGATATTCTTTCGTTTACACTATCGAGTGCTCAAACGTCGAAGAAGTTGAAGAGAATAAAATTTTGAATAAAATTCACGAGCATCAAAACGTCTTAAATTATTTGACTTCTTCTCCGGGATTTAAATTAGAAGACAAGATATTCTTTCGTTTACACTATCGAGTGCTCAAGCGTCGAAGAAGTTGAAGAGAATAAGTTTCCGCGAGCCTAATCAGAAGACGAGATTGGAGATTTTGCTTCGTACACACCACACGGAGGAGATCGCTCTGATGATCTCCTCCAATATTCTCCCTTTTATAGCTCTGCCTCCACTAAGGATGACGTCAACTTCCCAAGATCTGCCCATGCTCCGCCCCATTATTAAACGTTTTGAAATCAGTGAGTCACGCAGTTCGTACCTTCAAGTGGTATTTCCGGATGAGAAATCGCTATCACTGTCGCTAAGCAAATCAGGATAGATTACATAGACATTGAAATTCCTCGTTTTTAGAATTTTTTAATTAACGGATTGGAACCAAATTTGAAATTTATACGTAATTCAGGGAACTTAAAATTTGCATTCTGTAATATATATATATATATATATATATATATATATATATATAACTATAACTTATATATATATTACTATATATATATATATATATATATATATAATAACTATATACTGCTCTCTTTCTGCTATATATATGCCCAACCATGCTGCCAACCTGTATATCTTGCCTTTATTTGTATAACAATATATATGTAATAATATTAATATATATGTATGTATATATATATGTATAATAATAATATATATATGTATATATATGTATAATATATGTAATAATAATAACACTAACTATATGTATAATAATATATAGCAATATATATAATAAATATATATATGTATATATGTAAATATAGCCAACCATGTATATATATATATAGCATAATAATATGCTTAATAATAATAATAATATACTCTTTAAGATAAAGATAGATATCAATAACTAACAGTATAATAGTATAATATATACAATATATATATATATATAACAACTAACATAGCGCCTGCGCCTGTATATGTATATCTTTCCCAACATATATATTATCTCTCCATGCATATATATATAACCTTAACATGTATATATATTGCTATATTATATACTTGCACATAACAACCCAACTATATATATATGCATATATAACTCCACATATATGCTCTTATATACATACATATATCATATATGTATATATATGCTTAATATAACCATAGTATCAACCATATATATGCCACCCTCACCTACCCTGCCACCTCATACTGCTATATATATATAACAACATAACCTTATACCTGCTGCATATGTATATATATGTATATATATAATATAGTAACCTTCATATATACTATAATATAATAGCAACATATATTATAATATAATAATAATAATATAATAATATATATAATAACCAATATATAATATATATATATATATATGTATATGTATATATATATATATATAATAACAATAACAACAATAATAAATAATAATAATAATATATATCAACTTAATAACAATATAGTACAGTATCTACAAATATGCTATATATATATATATAGTTACCCATATATATATAAATATAATATAATATATATATGTAACTTCTTTATATAATATATATATATATATATATATATATATATATATATGCTATATATATAAGGCCAGCGTTTAGTATAACCGTCATATGTATCTTAAAAACTATTAATATGCT
>JABUQX010025459.1:55000-60000 GCA_015478945.1 Trachelipus rathkii
TTACCACGAGGCAAACGTGGACCCTTTACTAACCTTCAGGCACTACATTCCTAGTAGATACAAAATTAATTTCCAGGTTTATTAAGGCAAGTCGCCGCTTCCCAATAATTATTAATAATAAATAATAATAATAATAAATATAATTATATATTATATATATATATATATATATATAATGAGTAAATATAATAATATATATTAGTATATCGGTTATAATAGTAATATATCGAATAGATGTTTAGTGGTCGTGCAGTCAGATCCTATGCCGTAAGATTGACGCAGTGGTCACCGTGAGGTCGTGTTTTCCTGCCGGTGTTGTGAGGGTGTCGCCGTTGTGACGATAATGTCAGAGCAGCTGTGCGGAATCATATTAACCGCCTATGATCAAGGCGCAACTTGGTTTGATATATATTAAATAAATATAATAATAATTATAATGAGAAGAGAGAGAGAGAGAGAGAGAGAGAGAGAAGAAGAAGAAGAGATCGAGGAGAGAGGAGAGAGAGATGAGAGAGAAGATGAGAGAGGAGGAGGAGAGAGGAGAGAGGCGGTACGTTTCGTTCCGTCCCATCTCGAAACCATTTAAAATTTTAGTTAGACCTATTTGAGAATTTGGAAAAATTTTTATTTGAATATTTTTATTTATTTTATTTATATAATTTATTGTGGAAATTAATTTTTATTTTTGAATTACTAATTTATTCATTTCATATTTTAGATTATTCTTTATCTATTATTGTTCTGTTATAAAGGTCGTTCGTGTTTACTAGAGATATCCGCAAGTGAAGACGACTATCTTTTGAATTCGAAACCGTAAAAAGCACGTGCGAGAACTGAACACGTGGGTTTTTACACCGACCCAAGCCCGTTGATATATATTATATTATATTATATATTATATATATATAATATATATATATATATATATATATATATATTATATATATATATATTATATATATAATAGTATATATATATAATATATATATATATAATCTATATTATATATATATATTATATAATAGATAGTTATAATATATATATAATATTATTATTTCTATATTAGTAAATGGTACGCTGATTATATAGCAGAGAAATTTCTATACTCGGTGAAAGTCAAGAAAAAGGTCGTATGCGTCCCTACTTTTACAGACCATTCCTTAAAGTCGCATCCAAATTTCAATTCCAATCTCACAAGAGGCAACTCGCTTTGTTGCCGCACTCAATGTGGATTTGACGATAGTATTTTCGTTCGTGATTACACAAGCTGGCGACTAGTCAGAACTGCAAGATCAATTTAATTTTCCCCTAGTGCAAACAAAGTTTTCTTTCCTTAGGTATAAATATATATTATTATTATTATTATTATGATTTATTATTATTATTATTATTATTAATATATTATAATTATTATTATTATTATTATTATTATTATTATTATTATTATTATTATATATTATTATTTTATTATTTTATAATTATTATATTATAACATAATGTATGTATGTTATACCAGGGTTTGTGGAGTCGGTTTCAAAATTTTTCCGACTCGGACTCGATCCGACTCCAACCCTCTTCAAAATTACCGACTCCGACTTCAGTCCGACCTCTTGAAAATTACCCGACCCCGACTTCCGATTCCGAAACCCCCTTTTGAAAACCCCTTACCGATGATTATATTAATTTTTTTTTTAAAATAAACAAGTGTTTTTATTAGATTCCTAAGAAAAAAAACAACTGTAAAAAAATTAAATTCGCGAATGTGTATAGTGAACACTGTCTAAAATTTTTTAACTCTGCTATTTCGGATGAGCGGAAACGTCACGTTTTATAAATGATTGGAAAAACTAGCATTATTTCAATGGCAACGATCTTACACTTTTTGTTTATATTTTAAATAATCTTTTATATTATTATGTAATATTTCCCTCATATATGGCCAATTTCGTTAAAAATTTAGAGAGTTTTGTTATCGTAACCTTTATGAAAATTTGAAGAAATCATCGTTTCTATAATAATAACTCCGGGCTAATTCCCCGAGCAGCCGAGTATAGGAGTCGAAATCTGATATATAACATATATCTATATTATATATATATATATATAATATAATATATATTATATATATATATATATAATATAATATATTTAAATATATATAATATAATAATATATATATATATATAATATATATATATACTGCAGTTATCAATATCTTTGTTTTGGATGTGTTTCTTATTTCATCAGGAGCTGAATAAGGGTATGTTTCTTCGAGAGATGTTAGGATGATAAGATGAATACTTTAATTCCGGGTCGTAAGCTTGAACGGGAGGACCCATTCCCTCATCAATGTGACTTGGGGCCTTCAAACTCATTTAGCTTTTTCGAAGCGCATCACGATGAATAATGGTTCTTTTGCCTCAGTAACAGCTTGGAGGTAGTGGATTCGCAATAAGTAATATATTGGAAAATGAAGTGTCGCTGGCATTGCCGGAGGTGGAGCATGCACATGAAGTTAACATTTGAGAAGCGACTAGGACGGGGGGCTAAAATTTTCGGGGGATATAATAATATATATATATAATATTATTAGTATATATAATATACTATATATATATAATATAATATATATATATATATATATATATATATATATATTATATAATATATACTATATATATATATATACATATATATATATATATATATATATATATATATATATATAATATATAAAGAAAACTTGAATAAAGCATTTCCTAAAATTCAAAAAGAATGTCAGCTAATTTGAAACTTGACAATCTTAAATTCTTTCTCTTCATGAATTTAAACTATAAATTTTTAGTTCATATATATATATATATATATATATATATATATATATATATATATATATAATATATATATATATATATACTATATATATATATATATATATACTATATTATATATATATATATATATATATATATAGTAAATATAATGAATCATGCGTTTGTCTGCCTCCACTCCATATACATATCGTTGCATGGAGTTCCGAACACATTTCATAAAAGTGAATAAATTGTGTAGAGTCACTATTTAAACATAGTAATTAAAACGCTTCACACCTTTAAAAATATTAAAAAAAAAAAAAAAGTTTAAATCTATTTAAACTACGTAACTCAACAAAACCTTACTTAACGTATCATAACCTCCAAGTAATTTTATTTTTTATATTTATATTTATTTTCATTTTGCATTGCTTAAAAAACCAGCTTCTGGCAACATGAGCTTTTGTGTATATTTTGGTTCGATCATGTCCGAAGGTTTGAAAAAAATTGCACTAAGCTTAACTGAAGCAGTGAACAGAATATATATATATATATAATATAATTATTATATAAATATATATATATATATATATATATATTATATATATATAATATTATATAAATAACAATATCTATATATTAAAGATAATATATATAGACATATATATATAATATATATATATATATATATATATATATAGTATATAATATATATATTTATATATATATATAATCTAATATATATATATATCTATAATATATATATATATATATATATATATATATATATATATAAAGCTGGGTACCAATAACATTATTTTTATAATGAATTAAAGTTTAATTCAATTTTGAAAGGCATTAATGAACTAAAGGTCTTATTTTGAATTTATTGTAATGCATTATTGCTCCTGGAAAAGAAAACAGCCATAATAATTTTTGTTTCGTAGTTGCTTTTTGTTTTAAAGTAATATAAAATAAGTGAGCTGCTGTAAAATTTCAGAATGTTTGAAAATTATTATTATATTATTATTATTATTATTATATATTATTATTATTATTATTATTATTATTATTATTATTATTATTATTATTATTATTTTGCGTTTTAAAATCATTATATTTATAAATTTTACCCCTTCACGTAAAGCATAACATTTAAAATAGTTATATCTTTTTAAATTTTTTACAACTTCTTTTCGGATCTTATGTTGATGACATGCCCAACGTTTTGGACTCGTAAAAAAGTGTCATAAAAGTACGATATCTAGCACCATCATTTTATATTGAAAAAATATTTAAAAAAAAAAAGAAAAGGAAACTTGTGAAGTTCAAAAACTCAAATCTATATACACTTTTTAATGAAATATTGCAAAAAAAATTAAATATCAGTTAATATCTGATAAAATAAACTTTTAAATATGTGTACTTTTACTGCTAACTTAACCTTAACAACCTTAACTTAACCTTAACCTAACCTTAACTTAAACTTTTGACTTAAATATAAATAACTTTTACTACTAACTTAACCTTAACAACCTAAACTTAACCTTAACCTAACCTTAACAAAAAATGTATAGTTGCTAGAAATGACACTTTTCACGAGTCCTAAACACTTGGCATTTCACCTACATAAGATCTTTCTTTTCTACATTTTGCATTATATATCAATAATTTTCTTACGCATTTTAATGTGATCATAAAATGAGGAATAGTTTAAATATATGACAAATTTTATTTGACCTGTTGCTATTATCTCCAAAAGAACAATCTCTATTTGTATTTTAATAATAGAATATCTAAAAGTTTTGCTTTTTTTTTTGTTTGTCATATTAAATACTTGAATTTATGACTAAATGGTTGTTTCATTGCGAGAGTTAGTATTAGATTTAAGATATGAGATACAGGAAAGAAATGGCTAAATACAAAAAGATTTCTTAAATCGCAAATTCACAGAGATGCGAAACCAAAATTTTAGAAATTAATTTATAATTAATTAATTAGTAGTTAGCAAGTTTTATTAGAACAGATTAATAACAAAATAGAATGCTTACACAGCAAGTATTTAAAACAAGTACGATAACAGAATTTAAAATACCCCAAAACCAAACTAGTAAATAAACCGAAAAAATACTAAACCTGAGATTAATACAATACATTACTTAAAGAAAAATCAATTTAAATAAATAC
>JABUQX010025459.1:65000-70000 GCA_015478945.1 Trachelipus rathkii
TGGTCCCAGCACAGAAATGTATATCCATTAAATAAATATATATATATATATATATATATATATATATATATATATATATATATATATATATATATATATATATATACTCGGACAAATTTAATGCATCACCCGTAAATATAATTTAAACACTTTCATATTGGGAAATTAGGGCTAGGGTTTGGTTTTATTTGGTTCATACCTAACTCGGGAGTGTTGCACAGGGTTATAAATGTATAAACCGTATGTAACGACAGTGTGTAGGGAATTAAATGACATAATAAAGAAAACAAAAAAAATATGGATATGATGATTTTGTTAATCAACAATAACAAATTACAACAAATTACAATGTGAAATGCAGCATAAAGGTTTCTAATAATGGGTTGTACCCCCTCTGGCCCTTCCAACTTCCTCCAAGTGATTCGGCATTGATGAAATGATCTTGGAGATGGTCTCCTGCGGGATGTTGTCAAAGCGTTTGCAAGCTCCCTGAGTGTGGGCGGAGCATGTTCACGGGCTCAAACACGCCTACCCAACAAATCCCAAACATATTCAATGGGATTCATGTCCGAGCTCCTCGGAGAAATGACCAGGAGTCTAATCCCTACCTGTTGTAGGTACCATTGGACGACCTGTGCAGTGTGCTGTGTGGCGTTGTCATGGAGTAACAAAAAATTGACGCCAATGAAGGACGCAAAAGGCACTATATACTCTTGGAGAATGTCTTCCGCATACCTTTTAGCCGTTAGCGTTCCTCTGCTCACAATATGCAATGCCGTGCGAGCACCCAAACAAATGCCTGCCCACACCATCACAGAGTCACCTCCAAAAGGATCCTTGGGGAGATATTGCAAGCAGGAAAGTGCTCACCTACACGTCTCCAAATTCGCTGACGTCTATCTGGTCCAGGTAGTGTGAACCTCGACTCATCTGTGAGTGTCCAATATCCATACGCTTGTGAAAAATGAAATCGCAACCCGATGCTCCCTGAGCAGGAGAGGGCCGATGGCAGACATTGTAATACGTACTCCACCTTCATTCTGTCGTCTTCTCAATGTACGCTCGGAAATGGGCACATGTCTGACCTCATGGAGCCTATGTTGTATCTGTACACTAGTTTGGAAACGATCACGAAGCACCGCCAGACGGAGGAATCTGTCATCTCTCTCGGACGTCGCCCTCGGGCGACCCTGACCATGTCATCTACGGTTGCTGCCAGTCTCCCTGAACCGACGAAGGATTCGACTGACCGTCGATTGGTTTACCTCGAGTTGCTGAGCCACCTGTCTCTGAGAATGGTCTGCTTCCGACAGTGTGATAACTCCTTTGGTACGTTCCTCTTCTCTGACGATGTCTTTCCATTGTGACAGTCTTTGTCAAGCTACGACTTACAGCATTGGGTTTGTTTCGTTAGTTGGTTGGTGTCTTGTGATCTTGTTCTCCTAGGAACGTACTTTCGGGATTTCGTAATTTGGTTGGTTGTCTTTATTATGCCTTTTAGTTCCATACACGTTGTAGTTACATACAGTATACACTTCGAAGTGGAGCAGCCCTATAAAAACCAAACCCAGCTATTTCAAAATGAAGTTTATTATATTTACGAGTGATCGTCATGTCCGCCGATTTATTTTATATATATATATATATATATATATATATATATATATATATATATATATATATATATATATATATATATATATAAATATATATATATACTGTATATATATTACAGGCCTATAGGGGGTACAAACTTAAAATTATTTTCGTCTTAAGGGTACGCGATCAAAAAGAAAGTTTGGAGACCGCTGTTCTAGACCTCAACTAAATATATATATATATATATATATATATATATATATATATATATATATATATATATATATATATATATATATATATATATATATATATATATATATATAAATATATATATATATATGTATGTGTGTGTGTGTGTGTGTGTCTGTATGTGAAGTCGTAGTAATGTATAAGTATATATGTGTGTGTGTGTGTGTCTGTACGTGTGTGTGTGTGTGTGTGTGTGTGTGTGTGTGTGTGTGTGTGTGATCTCAGCGTAAAAAAAAAACATGGAAAATTTGACGTTTTGCAAATTACAAATTTCGAAAGTCGGAAATTTTTAACCTTAATTTTGATTTTTTATGTTTTGGAATTTTGTTTGGTGGTGTAATGCAAGGATGTGGAATCGTAAAATTAACTTTTAACTTTTTAACTTTATAACTTTTTAACCTCAACTTTGGACTTTAATTCCGTGATAAAAACACTAAAATTTCGATTCCAATCAATGCTTAACCTTAGTGAAAACCCTCAATTCCGACTACTTTTATTACGTTTTAACTTCCCTTATTTATTTTCTATTAATATTTTCCTTTAAATTATTCTAACGTAATCTTTCACCATCAACTAATTTATGAGGTTAAAATTCGGTTACGAATTGGATGTCTTCGGACCTTCCTTACTCTCATATATTGCCGATGTAAATGTTAATTTATTATATTTATGTGGATACCGATGCATATATATATATATATATATATATATATATATATATATATATATATATATATATATATATATATATATATATATATATATATATATATATATATATATATATATATATATATATATATATATATATATATATATATCTCCTATATAGTAGGCAAAGGCTAGAGGGCTATCAAATTCCCACAGAGTTAAGGGAAATTCCATACCTTTTCCAATTCAAAAACCAACATGCCCCAATACACGGCATTTGAAAGTATGCAAGTCAAAGGTAGCTGGTAAAAGAGGTAAACAGGTGTATTCAAAACCTCACTAGTGGAGTACATGTCAGAATGAGAATAGAGGCTAAGTCTTTGGTCAGAATTGAACAGAGAAAGGGTGATACTTTGTGGCAAGCTTGCTTCACTAGTTCTTCTCAATGGAGGAGGTATACGAGCTGTACGAGGTACAAGATCATTGTCCGTTGTAATAGCTGTAGTATAAAGAAAAGGATGCCACAATTTGACTTGCAGAAAGAGACTGGAGATTGTTAGTTAGGGCAAGAAAGTCGATAAAACGAAAAGACTTAGACTCCACATTTTTAAGAGTTGAGTATGGAACAACCCCAGATTTGAGAGGCATATTCCATACAGAAGGTGAACGTCACACTTATAAAGAGCAACCAACTGGGGTGGTGTTAAGGTATTGAGAAAGCACCTCAGAATACCCAACCTCTAAGAAACTTGTTTCGAAAGAGAAGAATTGTGATCCTTCCAATTAAAGTCATGAGAAAAAGAAACAAAAAGAATATTAAGGAGAGACGTAGGTTTGGGTTGTGTGTTTTTGAAGAAGATTTTGTAGTTGTGTGTTAGATGAAGGAACTGAGTGTTTGAGAAATTGAAAACAACCATGTTTTCAATGCTTCAATTCAAAATTTGAAAAATGTCAGAAGATGGTTGCTCTAAGGCCGCCCCCTAGCGTGAGCCCTTTGTTGTTGGGTGAAAGATCTTTCAAAATGAAATGACTAACGAAGGGTGGAGTCTTTGACATAGGAGTGGATAGGTAAAGAAATAATAGAGAGGTCATTGGAAAACATAAAAGTGTTGAGGGATAGGGATAAACCCTGTGGAACACCACCATTAATAGATTTGAAGGATGAACAGTGGTCGTCTACAACTACTGCTATAGAACGGCCGTAGAGGATATCAGAGGGAATGTCACAGAGAGAGATGCCGAAGGATGAAAGTTTAAAAAACAAAGCTTTGTGCCAGACTCTATCCAAGGCTTGCGATAAGTCTAGCGCAACAGAAAAACATTCACCGTAATGCTGAAGGGCTGAGGATAAGAATTTAAGATAGTGGAAAGGAGATCGCCAGTAGAGCGTTTCTTAAGAAAGTCCGTACTTAGGATCAGAAATAAGATTTTAAGAATTGAGGTGTTTCCAAATTTTACTCTTAAGGATAGATTAGAAAACTTTAGTAAGAATGGAGGTTAAAGCGATAGTACGATAATTTGAGGGTTGGGAGGTGTCCCCTTTTTCGGCACAGGATAAATGAGCCCCACGCTCCAGCAGAAAGGGAAGGCCAAAGTAGATAGACAGAAACGAAAGAGTTTACCATGGCAGGGAGCAAGTTTTTAGAACCCAGGAAGAATACCATCAGGATTGTATGCCTTCTTAGTGATAAGCTTTCAGGAAGCAGAAATAACGTCATTAGAAGAATTTACAATGTTAGGTATAAGTGAGTCAGAGGGTGGAGGAGAAGGAGGAATGAAACACTGAAATTGTCTAAGGTGGAATGAGAAGTAAAGGTTTGAGAGAAGAATTCAGCTTTAGTGGAGGGTGAAGCTGCAGTTCTACCGTTGGAAGATAATAGAGGATGGAAAGAGAAGGAAGAAAAGTTTGAGTTAACATTTTGTGAAAAATACCAAAAATAGTTAAGGAAAAGGAACAAGCAAAATTATTGCATTTTTTATTGAGAAAAGAGTCTTTAGTGTCATACCTTTTATAGTTATGAAATTTAAAGCTAAACATCTAGAGAATGCTGAACCAAAATTATAATGAAAGAGAGATTCTTCACCAACACCTTGTTCCAGTACGCATACATCACTAACTGAGACTCTGAGTATATAATTCTTGCTTCAAGTAGACGATAAAGAGAAGAATATCGCAAGCAGCTCATCACTGGATTTCATAGAAAAGCATCACAAAGACAAAAAAGTCTAGGTTCACAGGAAGATGCTTTAGAAGTGTGAAAGTATAAAAGCAAAGAGTATCCAGACTTGGTAAATGTAGCTTGCACAATCCTAAGCAGCCCTCCGAGCAGTGTTGTGTTGCCAGTGAACAACTTTTGGCTGGGCATATATATAAAGACAGACTGTGTTTATGGAATGTTTTATTGCTATAAAAAAAATCGGTAAAGGGATGCTTTTAAGAATTTTGTCATTTATTTATATGTGTCAGATTACATTGCTCTCTCTCTCTCTCTCTCTCT
>JABUQX010025459.1:72500-80000 GCA_015478945.1 Trachelipus rathkii
GATCTTATTTTGTGGGATAACGATTGATTTATACTACTATTAATTTTGTATGCACTGTAAATATATGACTAAAAACCCGTTTGTCTTATTCCTGGACCCTAGTTGGAGACTGTAGAACCTTATAGACCTCCCGCGTGTATGGTGGCTCAGACTGGTTAGTGTGTCCGGCAACATATTTTTGGTGGCACCGTTGAGCGCGGATCGAACCCTTTTATTATTTTTTTGTTAGACAGTATATTTTTGGCCGTGTTGAGCAGTCTCCGATTGGGTCGCAGGTTGAGGCAGAGGGATTTGATACTGGAAATTTTTTTTTTTGATAAAAATTTTTTTTTTTTTGCCTGAAAAGGATACTTGGGTGTGGGAAAAACACTTTCGTGCATACGTGCACACACACACAGGGTGATAATTTTTTTTTTATTTATATAGATTTAGTGTATTTTTTATACGTTTACCTGGTTAAACAAGGAATAGTCCTGGTGATTCATGATGGGGACTGAAGAAGAGGTTAAGAAAGATGAGGCTTGTGGAGGTTCCAAGGTTATGGAGCATCTGGAAGGACTCCAGGTGGCCTTAATGGAGGAGTCGAAGAATGTAGATAGAGAAAAGGTAGCGGCAATAATGAAGAGCTGTTTGCAGGTCTTGGAGTTACCAAAAGGTGAAAACCCGGTGATAGAACTGGATAAAGGGAAGGATGATAAAGTGAATAAGGATCAATCAGTGAGAAACAAGGATCCGGTTAAAACTAAACAAAGGGTGAAATACGCATTACAGTATAGAAATGAGATTAATGATGAAACAGAAGATGAAATTTTTGAAAGGAGGACTGAAGTGGATAACGAAAGTGACGAAACAAGAAGGAGGAAGAGGAAGAATAGAAGGAGGAAACAACCAGTAAGGAAGTATACATGTGATGAGAGCACGGCATCAGAAGTGGAGTCGGAGGTTGAAAGCGAAGTGGATAAAGGAGGACAGTTATGGTTGAAAAGGCTAGTGGAACTAGAGAAATCAGGAATGGAGTCAAACTTGGCTGTAAACAGGGTGCTCATTATTTTGGCAGGTGAACTGCTAGAAGTGATGAGGACGTACAGCAGGGCAAATATTAAGGCGGTGAAACCATTGAAATACGGTGAAGAAAAAGTCCAAACGTTCGATGCCTTCATTGAAGACTTCGAGCGCTATGCGAAGGAACAGCTTGGGCGTGACAAAAACAGATGGGTGGTAGAATTAAGGAACTTTTTGGAAGGTGGAGCATTAAGGATGTATTTCAGCATGTACAGGGCTAAGGTGAAATATGTCACGGTGGTTACAAGGTTGAGGAGCTGGTGCAAGGAGGGAAAGGATAGTGAGGTCATGGATCTCCAGAAGGAGTTCTGGAGAATGGAGATGAAGAGGAAGGAGAAAATCGCTGAATTCGCATTACGGATGCAGACAACCTATGAGGCCGCAACAAACGAAGAACAAAGAGACAAGGAGACACTAAAAAAACAATTTATAAGATGCCTGCCCAAGAAAATAGCAAGACGATTTAAGTTACGGATGGGAGGCGAAAAGGAAAGTCTGAGGGTGAGATGGAAGGATATGGTGAACTGGGCTCGTGAGGAGGATGAGCTTGATGAGCACTCGGAACCAGAAGCTGAAACAATCCCAATATGGGCAGCCATCCCTCAAGAAGAAGAAGAAAAAAGGACGTATGCAGACAGGGTGCAGTATGGACAACCGGCACCACAACGTAGTAGTGGACCAAAGGAATATGATAGAAGGTCTGGTGGACCAAATAGTGGATCAAGGTTAAGGTGCCATCATTGTGACAGGGTTGGGCACATGAAACGTGACTGCTGGCGGTTTAATGGGTGGTGCTTGGCTTGTGGAAGTGGTGAGCATAGGCTGATGGATTGCCCAACAAGGAGAGGACAAGGATTCCAACGTAGGAATGAAAACAACGAACAGGGACAAGAGATTCAAAGAGTGGCGGAAAGGAAATGCTTCTTGTGTGACGAGATCGGGCACTGGCGTGACTCTTGTCCGTTAAAAGAAAAAATAGAGGAGTGGAAAAAGAGCATAAAACCAACGGTTTCGGGAAACGAACTTGCTCCGCCATCAACCGGGACGTGTCGGAGCCAGCCACAACAGGGATAGATAAACAGGAGGCCCCGGTTATTCAGGACAGGTGGATGTTGAATCCGGAGGCAGAGGAGTTTGTTACAGGTCAAGGTGGAAAGGTGATTGGGTCATTGCCCCAACGTATACAAAGGAGACAGAAAAAGGAGATTATGGAAATAATGTCAGGAGTTTATAATACAACGGGTGATACAGGAATGATGGGTATTGACAGTGTGAAGATGGCACCTTTGATAAAGTTCAATGTAAAATTAAATGGCGTTGAGATGTTAGCAGCGGTAGATTCGGGATCTCAATACTGCTTGATAGGAAGAAAGGAGCTCGGGAAGATTCCGAATCCGACGGTAATAAACAAGGAAATGAGATTGAGAGGTCTGGGTGATCCTCAACAGAGTGTAGAGTCTCATCAAACAGTGATCTTGGAGGTCACTATTGATGACATTAAGTACGGACAATTGGAATTTCTGGTTCTTGAGGACTTAAAGGAAGGAGTAATGTTAGGTATGCCTTTCCTGGTGGGAAATAGCATAAAGTTTGACATTAGAGATGGATCAATTAGACGTTACGGTGATAATGGTGTACGAGAACAAGTGTACGTAATGGGTGGAACTGAAAACTGTATAAGAACGGTAACAAGGATTCCGGTACATACAACGGAGACAATGGTGATTGATAAGAATAACTGGGTACCAGTTAAGGTGAAATGGAAGTCAAAACAGGTCAAACCAAGGAGTCATGAAGGGCAGTACCGTGCAAAACCGGAGGAGCTATTGGTAGAAGGTAGAGAAGATTATAAAAGGGGATATAACCACCGATTTAAGGTTTTACCAGGTTTGGTGAAATGGAATGAGGAGGAAGGTACGGTACTGTTAAAGAAATTAATACCAGGGTCCTTAAAGTTAAACACAGGTGAACAAATAGTAATAGCACACTTGCTAGTAGATGAGGATAAATTAAGGAAGTATGGGGTTACAACATGTACAGTAAACACAACGGTACGGGAAGTGACAGAACGAGGAGATGAACAAGAATGGATGAAGGAAAAGTTGAAGGACGAAATTAAATTCATGGTGGAGTTACATCCAGAACAAATCGAACAGGTTTTGGAGGTTTTGTGGAAAAACAAAATGGCTTTTAGCAGGAGTGATGCGGACGTCAGTCAAACTGCGATGACCCCATATAAGATTAGATTGCATGATTACACACCAATTTACCAACGAGCTAGGAGATTTGATCAGAAAACCAACCAGGAGATTGAACAGCAGGTGGAAGAGTTATGTATGAAAGACATAGCTGAACCTTGCGCAGCGGAATGGAGTTCACCGGTGGTGCCGATCCGTAAAAAGGATGCTACACTGAGGCTATGCGTAGACTATAGAAGGTTAAATCAGGTAACGGAGGCAGACAAATTTCCAATGGCGAATATTCAGGAAACTATTTACGCATGTCACGGGGTTAAGTACTTTACTAGCCTGGATCTGGTTAAGGGTTACTATCAAATGAACTTGGCAGAGGATAGTAGAGACTTCACGGCTTTCTCCACGGTGAGCGGACAGTACCGGTTCAAAAGATTAAGCTTTGGCTTAAAGAACGGTCCGGCAGCGTTTCAGCGAGAAATGCAAAGGATAATGATGGGATTTAGTAAAGATAAGGTGGTGGTGTACTTGGATGATGTGTTATTAATGTCAAAAGGTTTTGAGGAGCACTTGCTGCTGATAGACAAGGTACTACAACGGTTTTGTGAGGCCAACGTAAAGGTCAAAGTTGGGAAATGTAGTTGGGTGCAAAAAGAAGTAAAGTTTCTGGGACATATAATCAGTAGAACTGGGATCAGGAAGCTTCCGGAGTTTGTAGAACAGGTTGATAAACTGGAGAGGCCAAACACTGTTGGAGAGTTAAGAAGATATCTGGGCATGATAAACTTCCAGAGGAAGTTTATAAAGAACTGTTCGGAAGTGGCAGCACCTCTTAATGCACTAACGGGAGGCAGACGGAAAGATGTGATTGAGTGGACGGAGGAAAGAGTGAAGGCATTTACAGGGTTAAAAGAGGGAATGAAGGAATCGGTAGAACTGGCGTTCCCCGACTTTTCGGAAGGAGCGAACAAGCTGGAGTTGTTTGTGGATGCCAGTGGTTCTGGTATGGGAGCTGGTCTATGCCAAAAAAGAGGTGACTCTTTCAATGCGTGTGAGAGGAATGCGTCAACCATTGAAAGGGAGTCCCTGGCAATAAGGTGGGGTATTAAAAGTTTCAGGCCGTTCCTACTAGGCAAAGAGTTTATTTTATTTACGGACCATCGGCCATTAGTTTACCTGCACAAGATGAAGTTAGTTGACAGTAAGCTGGCACGAGTGTTGGACGACTTGAGTGAATACAGTTTTGAGATACAATACTATCCGGGGAAAGAGAACATCTTTGCAGATGCATGGTCCAGGTGTAACAGAAAGGATGATCAAGGTGAAGCACCAGTAGATCTGGATGCTTTGCCAAAAGGGTTAATCATGGTAAAGGAAGTTCCCGGTGGAGCAGACGCACTGTTTGTCAGTTTACAAGTCGTTTTGGAGAACGCCCAGGTTAGGAACCTGGAAAGGGATCACAAGGCCTTGAGAGACAACTTAGCAACTACATTAAGGGACAATCAGAAATTATACGGAATAGGCAGACAACAGAAGATGCTGAAGTATTTAAAGGCATTACGGTTACCAGGTAGAGAACCAATACCGGAGGTGTTGCTGGTGGCAAGTGACTTGTTTAGGGTAATAATCTGGTTGCACCATGGTACGTGCTGTTCAGTAAAGTATATCGGACCCAGGGTGAGAGAGGAAGACGATTTGAAAAACGTTCACATACAGGTGCGGGGTGGAACGCACTTTAACCCTTTGAAGGATGATGGCACGTTCAACAGGTGTACGGAAAACATTATGGTGGACGAGCGTCCAACCCTGGAGGAATCACAGCAGGAAGAAGAGGAGTTAGAGGAGTCAGAGATCGAACGTACGAATGAAGAACTTGGAATTAATTTAATGATGCGAGAAAGAAAACACAAGTCCCGGTTAAGTTGTAATCATATACTGAGAGGAGTAACTTGGCAAGAAGTTTGTATTGGTGAGGTGCGCAAGTGCGCATTTTTAGACACGGGTTCCGTAATTAGTCTGATCCAGAAAAGTGTGGTTGACGATTTAAACAATTTTGGACATATCTTAAGGAGCTGGGAAGTAGATTTAGTGCTAAACGGAGTGGCTCAGGACATTGTGAAATGTAACCAGGCAGTGGAAGTGGAAATTAGTACCCGCTACAGAAGAGTGTTGTTTCCATTGGTGGTGATACCGGACGGGTTTATTCCAGCATGCATGTTGTTGGGAATGAATTATCTGGTGGAGGTAGAAGCAGCATTGGACTTTGGTGAGGGAATAGTGTGTCTTGGAGATGACGCAGATGATGTGAGCGATTCATTTTTTGCGACAGTGGGAGCATACAATGTAACAATCCAAGGTGGAAAAGAGGGTAATGTACTGTCAGCACAGGACATTATTGATCTTCAGGAAAGATCAGAGGTGGTAAAGATGTTGAAAGAAAAGGTTCGGAGAAAACAGGTACTAACTAAAAAGGATACACTATTAAAGGAATTTTTTAGATACCGGGATGATTTCTTAATGAACAGGTCAATCTTAGTAAAGAAGATGGGACCAGGGCAAGCTAGTGCAGTTATTGGGTTTAAACAGGTGGTGAGTGTATGTGTCATAACACACCGGAACATGGCACATATTGGAAGAGACAAATTGTTGGACCTGGTGTCCAAGTACGTATGGCATCCAAGGATTTCAGCGGTGGTGCAGGAAGTATGTCGGACGTGCCCAAAGTGCCAATTATTTAAGATCGATCACCAGGTGATATTTCCGCCCATCTGGAAAATAGAAGTTAAGAACCCCTTCGAGCTGGTGGCAGTAGACGTAATGGCGATGCCGAAAACGAGAAAAGGAGTGGCATGTCTGGTGGCAATAGATCATTGCAGTAAGTGGGCTGTGGTGAAGCCCCTAAAGGATAAATCGGCAAAGAGTGTGGTTGACGCTTTCGAGTGCGAAATGTTACCAGCTTTTGTGAGATTACCCTACAAAGTACTAACGTATAACGGAGTAGAATTTAGGAGTGGCAAGTTCGAGGAAATGTTGCGAAATTACGGGATTGGACACATCTACAGCAGTCCTTACAAGCCAGCAAGCAACGGGGCTGTAGAACGCGCCAATAGAACTTTTGCCGAGTTCTTAAGGAACATCATGGAAGAAGGTGCTGATTGGGATACTTCATTGACAAGGGCAGTGCTAGTTTATAATGATACGAAACATGCGGAGTTGGGAATGTCCCCAGAGGAAAAACTAATGGTGGAAAGGCATGAAAAAGGAAGGGTGATACCAATCCCGAGGAGTCAACAGGAAAAATGGCAGGAAGGACACCCTAACTGGTTACCGTATGCGGTGGGAGTAAGGGTTAAAAGGAAGGTTGTCACGATTGATAGGAGTTTAGACAAAAAGTTAGGCAAGAAATATGAAGGTCCATTTGTAATCACCAAGGTCATATCCGGAGGAATGTCGTATGACATACAAGGAAAAACAAAGGTAGCTAGGGTGCATTACTCGCATTTAAAGGTGTGGGCGGATCCCCCGGAATACCTTAGACAGTATTTCCAGTGTGAGGAGGTAGAACCGGAACAAAAGGAATACCAGGGAGAAATAGAAAGGATAGAACAGGTACCCGAAGAAGGCATAGTCCATGTACCATGGGTTGGACTAAGACAGGAGGCAAAAACACCAAAGAAGCAAGGAGCAAAAATCAAGGAAGCATGGAGATTGTTAAAACAAATGGCATTACAAGGAGTAACTGGTAAAAGAAGTGTGTCGGTGCAGACAGAGGACCAGGTTGGAGAAAATAAAGGCACTCAAACGGAAAGTGTCAGCATGATACTTTCACCTGTGGATACGAGTGAACAACAGGATTGGTTCGACGAAGTAGGAGTAGATATTGACCAGGAGAGTGAATATGACATTGAAGCATTTGAGAGATCAATAGGGTTCCCAAAAGATAGTTACACGCTCGGAGTAAGAGTCAGCGACGAGAGTAAGGAGGAAACGGATTTAGATTTAGACGAGATAGTGGGTTCAATTGAAAACCAGGAGGTAGTATCTGCTGAGAACCAAGACACAGACTTTGAGACACACGAGGAAGATCAGGTGGAGGAAGTAGGAGAAGTCAATATCAAGGTGACCAGCCCTGAAGGTTCAGAATATAGGCCAAGATCTATTTATGAAGAGCTTATGGAAGTAGGTGAAGTCCCGGACGCTATGATGATTTTTACCAGTGTTAGACAACAGGAACGGAGGGCATCAG
>JABUQX010025459.1:85000-93431 GCA_015478945.1 Trachelipus rathkii
CGACAGACAACCTGTCAGACTAGCTTTTAACAATGAGAAGGTGCTCATTGATCTCTTTATAGGTACAATACTGCAATGCCATCTAGCGCTGCGGTGGAGCATTTTCTCCCTTGGCAAAGATATTTACAGAGCTAAGAGGAATTTTCTATCAGATGAAAACTTTAACATGCTCATGTTTATGAAGGGGAACATACAAATGCTGTAGAAGGCCAGAACCTAGCATTTATATTTTTATATTGATAAATTGTAATTAACTAATTCTTTGATTTCATTTCAAATCTTTATTAACCTTTATCTTTGGCTTTTTACATAGATTATCGAATCTATAACATCAGAGCATAAATTAGAAAATAAAATTTTATTATAAAAAACACTGAGAAGCAAAGGAAAAAAAATTAAATTTATTTAATAATAAGATATCCAAAGTTTTACAACATATAAAGCAAGTAGCAACATTCCCATATTTTCTAGGTACGTGTCGGTAAAGAAAACGGAAAATTTTATATTATAATGATGGTACCAACAAAAAAAAATAATTTTTTTTTGCTGCCAAGGATATTTTATCAAATTTATAGTATATCGGGTGTGCTGATTTCAGAAATAACATTATTTTTCAAAATTGGCTCTAGTTCTTGAGATACAGGGTGTTCCAGATATACTCTTATACAAATATCTTTTTTAATGCATATTTTACAGCAATATCGTTTTATTTCTTTTTAAAGGGCTTACCTTTATATATACTTTATTTTTTTCTATTTTCAGAACACTATTTTCAGAAGAGCCTGTTTGAATAACCCCAATGTATTCGCTACATCTGTGGTGAATATTACCAGAGAACCCAAGAAGAAATATTACTAACTTTGTAGAAGCAAGCATATCTGCCATACTTTGGAATGAAATCGGAGACCAAGATAAGTCTTGGGCTCCCCATATGGTCTTTAAAACTGTCGAAAATCTACGTCAGTGGAAAAATGGACGAAGAAAATGTTTAAGATTTGGTATTTTATGGTATGGCAGGAGGGCAGAATCTCACTGTGACTGTTAGCTTTGTTTGGGTTAATATGAAGGTATCAATCGTTACAAGAAACGTAAATTTGAGTATCCAGTTTGGAATCAGCAAGGCGACCTGTGCCCACACTCCGATGATGTCCCCATCCCAGTGTTCACTGCTCCCAGACCTAGCATTGTCTGATGAAGAAGATATCCAGAATTTGGTTTGCACACGTGCAGATAGTGGTAGTAGTGAAGAAAGTACTTCTACACAGCAACAGTTCTCCCCAGGAAGAGATCAATGATTTTGTACGAGAGTTAAGTTCTCTCCAAACAAGATTCTGAGCTTTTAGCATCTAGACTAAGTGAAAGAGAACTGTCTCAAGGCCAGAATAATAAAATAACTTTTTTTCCACGGACAAGAGAGGTATGCCTTCTTCCATATTTCATTGAAGAAGAAGACTTAGTATACTGTAGGAACATCCCTGGACTACTCCAAATGGGGTTAGCTAAATACAGACCAGAAGATTGGCGATTGTTTATGGATAGTTCAACGACAAGCTTGAAGTGTGTTTTATTGAACAATGGCAATAGTTATGCATCGATTCCAATAGGTCCCTCAACAAAACTGAAAGAGGAATATGAAAATATAAGAATGATCTTGCAGAAGCTTAGATATAATGAACACCAGTGGTCTAAATGCGTTGATTTGAAGATGGTCAACATCTTACTTGGGCAGCAAAGCGGATATACTAAGTACCCTTGTTTCATATGCTTGTGGGAAAGTTATTGAAGACCACTGGGAAAAAGTTGTATGGCCTGCAATGAAAAATATGAGTGTAGGTGCATCAAATATCATTAACGAATCACTGGTTGAAAGGGGAAAAATTATTTTCCCACCACTCCACATCAAACTAAGACTGATGAAGCAATTTGTTAGGGCCCTAGACAAAGATAGTGAATGTTTCAAATATATTTGCAGATTTTTTCCAGGGTTGAGTATGGAGAAACTCAAAGCTGGAATCTTTAGCGGCCCTCAAATTCGCCAAAATCATCAAAGGATGACAATCTCATAAATTCCATGACTGATAATGAAGCATCTGCCTGGAAAAGTTTTGTCTTGGTGTTCAGAACTTTTTGGGCGACCAAATAATCTGCCAACTATGTAGAACTCCTACAGAAAATGCTTTCCAGACTTCAAAAAGAAATTTGAATGCTAATATGAGCATAAATTCACTTTCTACATAGTCACTTTGATCGGTTTCCGGATAATCTAGGATGTTATAGTGAGGAACAAGGGGAGAGGTTCCATCAACATATGAAGGTGATGGAAGAAAGATACGAAGGAAGATGAGGATACACACATGATGGCAGACTATTGTTGGAGCCTTCAACGTGATTGTCCACATTTTGCACACAGAAGACAATCATATAGACAGCAATTTGTAATGCATTAATTGTGATTTCATTGTACTGAATTGAATGTTTTGACCTATTAGCATTTTATTTACTTACTCATTAACAATTTGATATATATCTTTCGTGTTTTTTATTGTGAATTACGTTACAACCTAACATAAATTGTTGTTAGTAATGTATTTTTGTGACCACCCTGTATCTCAAAAACTAGAGCCAATCTAGGAAAACGGAGGTCATCTTCGGAATCATAGCAACAAGTTACCTATAAAATGACCTTCAAATGTTTTGCCGCAAAATCTTTGTTGGCCAGTGTATAATCTATAAAATAAGTGAAAAGAAGATGTAATAAATTTATTTTTAACATTTTCTTAAAAATCAAAGTCGTGTTTTTTTTAACATTTTATTTATAATAAAATGAAATATATAAAAATTTGGATTTATCGATTTATCGGTTATCGCCTTATCGGCGATATTTTTATCACGAGTTATCGGATATCGGTTATCGATGATAAGGTTTACGTTATCGATTTATCGGTTATCGCGATAACATTTTTCGTTATCGTGCCCACCTATGGTTATTATTATTATTATTATTATTATTATTATTATTATTATTATTATTATTATTATTATTATTATTATTATTATTATTATTATTATTATTATTATTATTATTATTATTATTATTATTATTATTATTATTATTATTGTGTGTATTTTGTGTGTGTGTGTGTGTGTGTGTGTGTGTGTGTGTGTGTGTGTGTGTGTGTGTGTCGTGTGTGTGTGTGTGTGTGTGTGTGTGTGTGTGTGTGTGTGTTATTATTTTTATTGTGTGTGTGTGTGTGTGTGTGTGTGTGTGTGTATGTATGTATGTATGTATGTATGTATTTTATTATTTATTATTATTATTATTATTTTACAAGAGGGAAAATTGTTTAAAGGCAAATAAATCATTGAAGGA
Source organism: Trachelipus rathkii (assembly GCA_015478945.1). NCBI lineage: Eukaryota > Metazoa > Arthropoda > Malacostraca > Isopoda > Trachelipodidae > Trachelipus > Trachelipus rathkii. The sequence continues at coordinate 88,371 of JABUQX010025459.1, forward strand.
TTAATAAAGAAGCCACGAAAATTCCATAGACCCTTACTACGTTGACTGTTTTAAATTTCATTCCTTAAAGGATCATATTTAACAATACATGAAAATAATAACAGTTATATTTGATGTAAACCTAGATAACATGTAAACCATATTAATATGTGTAAACCTTGATAACATATAGAGTGTATTGTATTTTGTATTTTTGTATTTGTATTTTGTATTTTTTTGTATTTTGTAAATGTATTTTTTAACCTTTCGTATAGAACATTTGGACAGCCCGAGTCGGTCTCAGGAGTGTGTGTAAGAAGGAGGGGTTTGAGAGTAATCGTAGGATAAGAGTAAGGTATATGTCAAACTAAGAGATTGTGAGTGAGGAATTCCTTCCCCAATGAACGATATTCGATGGTATGAGCAGCTGTAGCGGGCTTTTTTACGACCAGTAAAATTTTAGAACATTGTTGAAATGTGTAAAGTAAGTAATTACAAGGTTAGGTTAGGTTAGGTTAGGTTACGTTAGGTTACGTTAGGTTATATTTTACAACCAGTGAAATTTTAGAACATTGTGGAAATGTGAGAAGTAAGGGGAACAAATTGAAGCACCACTAAATTAATAAAGTTTATAGATTTAAAGCTGCACAGGAAATTAAAATAGTATTTAAATTAACAGAGTGATAGTTATTCAGATAATTGCAATATGAGGCATGAACTGTTAGAGAGTTGTGTGGTGTAGAAGAAAGAGGGTAAAATGAGAAGACATGAAAGCTGTCTGAATGGTATTTGTCATGTGAAAGGATGCATTTTAGTCGGTTGGTTAAGCAGACGTATAATGGTGAGTGTAGCTGGGAAAATCGAACGGTGGAGACCGAAGAAAAAGTGGAAGTTGAGTTCTCAGCAAATGAATGCCCTGGGGAGGGACAGAAATGTGGATTTTGGCGATGCAAGAAGAAGGTGGCATACGGACATGTGAATGAGCAGAGGGTTTTGTATATGAGTGGAGGTCATAGAGTTTGGCCCACCTGGGCAAGGGATGAAACCAACCTTAACAATATGTCATAATTGGGTTCTTTTTCGCTGATCGTGAAGCTTATGGTGGTTTTATTGACTGCGACGATTCTCACTTAAATGGGGAAAAATGGGGGGTAAGGCTGGAACTTTCTTTTCGGAATTTGGTTTTCTACTTATCTGTTCCGGATGCATAGTTGAACTTTAGACCTCAGTCTATGGGAAAGAAGGTGAGGTGATATATATATATATTATATATATATATATATATATATATACTTATAGTATATAAGTATTATTTATATATAATATATATATATATATCACGTATATAACTATATATATATTATATATAATTATTTTCATTATCCATATTTTCCAGCACATATATATCATTGTAGAAAAAGTCTTCAATATATAGTTTTAATATACATAATTAAGTATATACTATGATATAATATATATATATATATATATAATATATATATATATATTATTATATAATATTATACTTATATAATATATATATATATTATATATGTATTAATATATACTATATTATATATAATATCCTGATATAAATCAACTTTATACAAAATATCATCCTATATATTTAATATAATTTAATATATATAATATATTATATATGTATATATGATAACATAATATAATTATATTAATTGTTTATGTAATATATATATTAAATATATATATATATATATTATATAGTATATTATACATAAATATATAAAATCGGATTTGCACTTCAGTGTGATGAGGGTCCTAAAGGAACTCATAGAAGGTGGAAATCTTCTTCTATCGATTTTTCAATTGTCAGGGACTATCCTCGATCGCCTCCTCTCTGTCAATACATTACTTACACTGAAGACATGATTAATCCGAATATCTATCAAGATGGAATTGTTTATATTGTTTTTTTCTTCTTCTTCTTTTCAATGTTTATAAACGTCTTCAATCATTGTCTCAAAATTGTCTTGAACTTTATGTATTTTTTTTTTGAGTAGTTATTATTTATTTTCGAATGTTCAAATTTCAGGGCTATAATAATATTGACCGTTATTGGTTATAATTTCTTATTCATCTTTCCAATCTAATCAAATGTTTCTCCAAAATACTTAAACAAAAAACAAAAAATGCCTGTTTCAGTTGTGTTTTGTCCATTTCAGTTCTTACGTTAGGTCTAATTGTAAAAGTAGTTAATGCCTTTGTCTTTTCCGTAATTATCATCATTCCCAACTTAAATATAAAATAAAAACAAACAAACGTCTTCCACTATGAAAAATGAGGTGACAGGCACGATAATTAGTTAATAAAGATAGTGTTTTTTTTTTCTATAGGTACTACAGGAATATAAATATTTCTGAATTGCTTAAGCAGAAATTTCCATATAAATGTTGTATCTGCAGAATTGTATACAATCCTGCTTTTTTGCAAATTAAAAAAAAATACTGGCATCCTTCTTATTTTGTAGGAAAAAGTTGTGAGATGGCAGGAAGGTGGTTGGTGCCTACATTTCAGATTCACATATGTATTTGATTAATTTCTTATTTTTCTTTTAACAGGTTTGATTCTAGGGAATGAGCCTTATTTTAATGAAGCTGGCTTTGAAAGCAAAAAAGTCGCCCAAGAAGAGAGGGAGAAATCTCGGATTTATAATGAGATGGTGGTGCTAAGAGTGGTCCAGTCAATGGTGACATTAATTCAGAATCCGCCAGTAATATTTCGGGATGAAGTTCTTAAGCATTTCAAAGAAAAGGCCGTCATCGGCGTTTCACAATTAGAAAATTGGCTTCTAATATCAGAAAATTACAATATGACACACTCACTTTCCCCTACAACCCCAATAGCCCTTAGGAAGACTGCAACCCAAGGTAAGATTGTGAAATTTTGTTTACATACGTAATGCAGTTCTAATCATTCTTCTTTAAAATTAATTTATAAATAAATGTTTTTGTTTGAACCATGGATTGGATTAAATCAGAGGAGAGACTTGGTTCAAAATCTCAACCAAAATATGTATAATAATTGAATTATATTCTTGGGGACTTCAATTCACAGGTTATCATAATATCTTCATTCAAAGCTTAGTAGTGGAATAAATGCTCAAATGTTCCCTCCTCCCATTTGTTAGTTGTCTGTTCAGCATTGTCGTGTCCTACAATGACATGACTGCATTGATGACATCCCCTTTGCTGAAAATACATGGCACCTCACATGTCATGTCCCTTAATCGTATAAAATATAAATATTTAAATCACAAATCTTTACGTGCGACACATTACTTTAGAATATTATACATCACTATATTTCTCCTTATTTTCCAAATTTCTAAGTTAGTCTTCGAAATTGATCGTCACTTTTGTGAATGGTAACTCTATTTACCATAGAAGAAGCATTCATTGGAATGTGGTGTTGGAACATATGTTCATATGCTACGTCACTCTTACTAGCATCTTTCGTTTTTGTCCCGGCACTTAAACTGCCTCTTCTACTATTTTCCTAATCATCGTTCAGTGTATCATCACTTATTTGTTTATTTGCGACAACTTGTATAATATTCGCCATCATATTTATTCCGTTTCACACCTTAGTCTAATAGTATAGTCTTTCCCACATCCTGACTGATTTCCCCACTCCTTTAATTGCGACTTTTTAAAAGATCTAATTGGTGAATAATTCCCTCCAACATTAATTATTTAGTTTATGGGGATCACATTGAGATTGATCCAAGTTAAACACGATTTCAGGCACGGACATATAAAGATTATGTTTTCCAAACCGGAATAGTGTGATACCCCATGGTAAGATCGCAGTTCACCTCGCTTCGCAAGGGCTTTCAAACTTCTGATCGGTTACACTGACACGGACACACAAAATAGGACGTGAGTGGGAGAATTTCATTGTGATTATTATTACAGTTTAAAGCTAAAATGTGAAGCAGTAAATTTCAAAATGTCCCACAATACACTTAAAGCGACAGCTAAACAAATACACAAAACGCTATATATATGCATTAAAAAAATTGCATCACCTTCATTATCTACTTCTAAGCACAGTCAGTCGAAACCATTGTTTCGGGAACTAAATCTATGATCAGTTGAAGCGAAGGCAAAGTTAGTACTACACTTAAATGATCAATGCTTTCAATTAGTCGGAAACATTAGAACACACTTCCTAAGCTCATAATAGATACTTATGCGGAGACAGGGATAAAAGGGCATTCAGTGCAATTATATACATATCTATATATATATAATGATATATATAATATATAATATTACGTATATATATTATTATAATACTATATCTATATATATATATATATTATATATATAATATATTTATATATTATATATATAAATATATATATATATATATATTAAATACTATATATATATATATATATTATTAATATAATTAGAAGTTGAGTGACGCACAGGGTTATGGTTGCGACACCACAATTAAAGTGTTGGTGCGTTTCCAGCGTGAGGAATAATTTCGGTCATCGCCTATCTTTAGTATCTTCCATCCATTATCCCTTAGATTGGAGGTGAAGGTGCCTTCGCATACATGCGAAACAGAAAGGTAGTATGAAAGTGCACCAGAAAGGCAGTCTATCACCCTATGTATGAGAGTTTGCTTATAAGATTTATAATATATATATATTAAAAAATTTATTGTCGAATTAACCGTTTTCGTTTTTGATTGTGCTAAAAAAAATGATTAGGTCTCGTTCGTTTTTGTCAAACTATGCGCATAAAATCGTTAAAAAATGTTCATCAAAGTAAGGATTTCCTTAATTCTGAAAGGTTATATTTTTCAGAAATTAGGGAAATTCTTTACCTTTTTAGTGAACATTTTTTACGATTTTTGCGCATGTTTGACAAAAACGACGAACGCAAAACTTGGAGCTTATTTTTAGCACAATGAAAACGGAAACGGGCTTTTATATGTTACTGATAAATTTGTATGCTTCAAAAGTAGTCAGCCTGATTCTTTTCATTACAACAGTAGGAGCATAAAGCAGGTTAAGAATTATACCTATTT
>JABUQX010025460.1:5000-37500 GCA_015478945.1 Trachelipus rathkii
TATATATATATATACTTATATTATAATATATATATAATATATATATATATATATATAATATATATATATATACATATACGTGTATATATATATGTATATAATATATTATATATATATATATATATATAGCTATATATATCATATTATATATAGTATATATATATATATATATATTATATATATATATTATATTAGTTATATATATATATATGATAGGTATTTAATAAATATATATATATATATATATAATATATATTATATATATAGTATATATATATATATATAATATATATATCATCATCATAATCTATTACTTATATATATATATATATATATATATATATATATAATATATATATATATATAATATATATATATATATAGTGTATATATAATATATCGTATAGTATATTATATAGTATATATATTCTGAACTCATTTTGAATTTAAAAAATTAAATACTTTATTAATAATTAATAATAATTGATTCTGATTTCTATAACACTTCCTGAAATTAGCATATTATCAAAGAAAAACGTTCTATCACTCTTCAGATCTATTTATCTAAATTCATTTGTTATTAAGGGACCTTATTTCATTTTATTTTTCCCTGTTAATTAAATTTCAAATTGCAAAACATGGAACAAAATTGGTGTTTCTTAATCAAATATTATTGCCATTGCTACTTATTTAGCATTATTATTATTCTCGTCTTTAAGTGTTCTTCAAATAATGTCAAATATTTACTGAAAACCAATCAATCAAAATTGATTTCATTTTTTTTTTAATTAAAATTCCGTAATTAATTTTAGAAATTAGTATTTTTAGCAGTAATTATTCCATCACGGTTCGCACAAAGTTATTGACAGCGGGAAATTTATTGAATTATTTGTCGATCAGGCAAAGTATTTTCATTGATAGAGTGATAGATACAGTGATACAGTGATACAGTGATAGAGTAAACTTCGTTTCATAGATCAAGGATATCGTATCATTAGTGAAAATTGTTCTAATTTTGGAATATTGGACAAAAAGTGTGTTTAAGCATTTCAAAAATTATTGTACTTCTTATGGGAAAAATAATGTTCTATTGAGGTGTTGACCATACGTAAATGATGTGTAAAGTTCTGTTGAAATATTAAAGTGTCCATCCAAATATGTGGCTCATGGATTTAAACTCAGAAACTTGTTGAATATGTCCTAGAGGAAAACAAAGAACTCTAAATTCTAAACAACTCTAAACTCCAATGTGTTTCTCACTTTGTTTATTTTTATTTGGAGCTGATTATAATATTAATAAGGCAACGTGAGTCAAATTTGGAAACAATTTAGTGTAGGTATTTTTAAAGACATTAAATACATCTGTAAAGTTACTCATTCAAAAATTAATCAAACTCTTTTAAACAAGCCCTAAATTTTTTTTAAATATTTTGTTTTTAAATGCTTTATTAATTATCATTTGAAAAGTTTAAATTTAAAATTTTTTTTTTTTAACCTTTTTCAGTTTATACACTATTATAAACTTTTTAAATGTGTCTGTGATGTATTATTTTTTTCTTTTTTTTCTTACTTTGAGTATGTGAGTTAGAAAAAATGTTTAGTTTAAAATTTAGAAGACATTCTAAAAAAATTATCCATTTTGTTTCGTTAAATGTTCTTTTATATTCAAAATTATGTACATTGGTTTAAAAAAAACCATAGATCCTTAATTAAGATTGGATATTTATCTCGCTACTTTTTTTCATTTTTTTACTTTCTCATTTCATTTATCTGCCTCTGTGAGAGAAAGAAGACTGAAAATTAAGAGTTAAAAATTACGAGTCATTTAAAGAAATACAACCATTGGTTCCCACCCTACAGAACCATAAAGAGTATTATCATAGGACACTTCAACTTTTTATCAACAATTTCCCCTTTTCCTCCATGCTGAATTCGATGGTCTTCTCCCTTCTTTTATATTCAGATCATAGAGTTTAAAGCCTTGTAACAAATAGATTCCACAACCTTATGTTTAGACTTCTACAAACTTCTGCTCAAGCTGACCAACCCTATGTCCCACACTAGTGTTTTGACAGTACCTATCTTTGACAGAAGATCTAAGATACCCCAACGGATTGCGTAGAGCCGCGAGAAAAAACATTATAAAAGACTGAAGCAAAGTAAAAAAAGAAAACCGCCTGTTTACAACAGTGACAGCTCTAGATCCACTAATATTGAAGGGTAATGAGCCTGAACCATGGAATCAGTCCTGACTATATTAGCAGCCTCTATCTCATAGTTTGACCCCGACAAACCTGCCTGATGGCTAATTCCTTGTGGCTTTGTAGCAGAAACTCATCACCGTTTCCGCTAGTTTCCTTTACCTCTTGATCCAGCGGATTTTCTAATAAATCCTACAAAACGCGTCTTTTTAGGCGGTACCTTCCTTTGCATAACATATCTGATGACTCAAAGCTCAGGCTGGCATCACTTTAATGAGTAATGTCTGGAGTGGAATCAACAATAATAGAATAATATCTTACTTTCATGAATTTCATCCTTTATACTATTTCTCACTGTTACCTTTCTAGCCATTAATTGGGAATAAGTTCTTTCGTACAGTGTACTGTGATATAAATAAGTAAGTGCTCCTTTTCCAGAATTTTGACATTGGATTAGGTGACTTTTGGCTAAAAACAGAGGTTCAAATCTCTGCAAATAAGTCGTTCCAGACACAATCAATAAAATTTCCATTTCGGAACAGAGCCAGCTTATTTCATCATCGCATCGAATGGTAAACCCCGTGAGGAAAGTTCTTACATAAACAGCAATAACTTCTTGTAGTACATTTCTCCCAATTTTTACCTTCTCTTGTAATTGAGAGAGGAAAGCTGCTCTGCTCCAAGCTCTACATAAAGGGAATCTACTTCTCTCTTCAGCATCAACCATACAATCACGATGGCGGAACGGAATTTTCACTGGATCGGTCAAATCTTGTATGCCGCATGCTTCCAATTCAATTAAATCCTTCTGTTACAAACTGAGACTACAACACCGCGCTCCAAAAAAGTTTTAACACGGACCACAAAAAGAGCATCCTTGACTTTAGAGTTACCACTAAATAGTCACGATTTCACCAAACATCTCTATTCAAAAGTTTTCCGTTCAAACAAGGATTTTGTTAATAATCTACTTTTATCTCTGGATAAATTTTCTTAGAATTAAAAAAACATCTATTTCTCGAATTATTGATTAATACCCGTTTTTGCGAAGTCAGTAGGTGTCTCGCGTTGCCTTCACCTAGACCTTCCAATAAAAATGGCATCATCGCTTCGGTAGAAAGATCTTCTTTGTTCTTGTGCCTCGTCTACCTGGTCACTATTCCCGACAGTAACGTTTAAGAAGTTCGATGCTAGTTTCACGATTACCCGTCTTATCGTTATCATTAATGACTTTTGAAATACTTAAGTTCATTCCGCACCACGGACAGATTCATTTGTCTTTGTGATAAAGAGATAATTCATACCAGACCTCCCCATTTAGCCTTTCCCCTCTTCTCTTCTGCCTATTTTACGGCTATTTTTGCGCCGCTCAACACCCTATTTCGACCATGCCCATTAATATCAAACCAACTGCTAACTTCACCCTATTTGTTGTAAAACAATAATATACTGTTCTACTTCGTGAAAACCTCACCTCATGATTTAACTTTTGAATTCCTTGAAATAAATTATCAGAACCCGATGCACTTTATGTATGTATCAGCCAAATTCACGTAGGCTGTTCAGCGTCTAGGACGCAATATTTGCCGCCCTCGGCGCCTGGGCCCACTTGGCGGGGCCATGCTTTAAATACGGCCATTTATATTACTCATTCAATGTGATCAAAATCTTTACAGCTGAAACAAATCGATTGAGAAAATATGAGGAGGAAGAAGGGAATGATAAATTCGTCAATCTTAGTTTATGGATTTGCAATACAGGCGTCATGATTAGGCGTTAATAGGGAAGCTCTATGGCACCTGTTAGTGATATATGATGTTGGTGGTAGGCTCTCTGAATGGAATCAAAAGTATGTATGACGATAGTGAAGCTTGTGTAAGAATCAAATGGAGTTGAAAGGATTGGTAACTATTAATAGCGGAGTGAAGCAGGATGTCTGTTTATGTCTCCTTGGTTATTCAATTGATTATTGGATGGGGTTATGAAAGAATTGAGGTTTAAGGGTGGCAGGCGGGAAGGTCTTAGAATGCATGGAGAATGGAAGAGAGTGGAGGGTTGTCACCTACTTAGTATATGCGGCCCATGATTTGTTTGTGCTTGTATGACGAAATCTGAAGAGGTTGGCCAAGATGTGTAAAGTAGGGGGTTGAGAAGTAAAATGGTAGGTAAGAGTTAACGTCTATGTAGTAGTGAAGGGAGTCCGACGTGTGAAGTAAGTCTTGATGTAAGCGACTTGGAAAACAAGTGTCAGAGTAAAATATTTAGGATTATATATGTTGGATGAAACAGGGAACGGATGATCAAGTGGTAGTAGGAAAGTTGTGAAATGGTAGGAAGGTGGCCTGAGCAATTAAAAATCGCTGGTGGATGTAAAGGGGACTAGGATTCTTGAGCGCGCTAGGGTTTTACACGAGGGTATGGTTGTTACCTGTTGTTAATGTATAGTAGCTGAACTATTGTCTAGAATAAATGGTATAGATCTAGAGTACAATCTGTCGTTCAGCCGCCATGAACAATCTTAGGGGCGATGTTAGGTGTTGAGAAGAATTGATAAAATGGGGATGAACGCATCTTAGGAGTCGGTCGTGATTCCCTTCAAAGTTCAATAAATTCAGAATAAACGAGTGAGTACAGTACACTTGAGATGGTTTCAGTCATATGGAAAGGCATGGATGATAGCGGTGGTTAAGCGGATGTATAGAGTGAGTGTGTTGGGAATCGACCGGCTGCGGAGACTGACAAGAAAAAACGTGGATTGAGTCAGTAAAGGAATACCTGGAGAGGAGTGCGAGTTTGGCAGAGGCGAGACGAAGGGTGCATAATTGGAGTGAATGGCGAGGTTTTGTGAGGGGGCATGGTTGTGGGTCTCGCCCAGGGGATGAAGCCTACATTGACGAGATGTCACAGTGAGGGTCCGTCGCAGTCTCGTAAGCCCAAGGGTTTGTATTTCTTTCTGACTGCGAAGAGTTTCCACTTACCCCACACACACCCGGTAAAAGGCGGGCTTGTTTCTCGACTGCGTCATGCTCTTCTGCCACTATTCTGTTCCAGTGTATGCTACACATCTCATCCCCAATCTGGGGATAGGAGGAGGAGAATGTATAATAAAAAAAAGAATTTTATTGCCCGTTTTAAAGGAATAGAATGTTTTCATATTTTTAATTTCATTTTCTCGACATAGTTTCGTATGTAATTATTTTTTTTAGTACATTTAAGAATCAGATCTTCCTTTTGAGTCACTATTGTAAAATCATTGTCAATGGGATAAAAGAACCTATTATATAATAAAATGTAACTGTAAATTCAATTAAATACGATTTTTTCATTACAAAACGTTCAAGGAGTAGAATTTCTAATGTTCCGAAGACGATGAGAAGCTAGAAGAATAAAACATATGAATATATATATATATATATAATTATACTAGCTAATTATTATAATCACCTATATATATAATATTATATACTATATATACTAATAATATATAATATCAACATATATGTATGTAATATACTATACTAATACAATATATATATATATACTATATAGTATATATATAATATATATGTATGAACTATATAGTATATATATATATATATGTATGTATAGTATATAGTATATATATACTACTAATAGTAGTTGTAAATAAACATATTATTATATATACTACATTATATATATACATATATATATACTACAGTATATACCTAATATATATATAATATATCATATAAACATTAATTTTGAATATATGTTAATGTTTATAAAAATATAATATATATAAATATACTATATATATATAATATATATAATATAATATATATTATATATACATAAAAATACCGAAATATAAATATAATTTTTTCTTTTTTTCTTTGGGGGGGGGGTTATATTGCCAATACTGAATGAAAAGCAGGAAATTTATGAGAGATTGGAGAAACCTGATAAACAACCATTGTTGACAGGAAATAAATCGCTCCACCGTTAACCTGATATGGGATGATTGAAAGGCTGCATAAGTGAAGTGGAGGAGGAAACCCCAATGGCAGTGACACATGGCATACTGTGGAAAGTTTCACCACTTTCATAGATATCAGAATCTCATGCTCACGATCATGTTATATGGGATAAAGATAATGGGGGATTCCTGGTAAGGGGGGGGGGGAAGGATTGCCTGAGCCATCTGGAGTTAAATTATATAGTTCTAATGAGGATGAAGAAATTAGCCGTTATGGCAACTAATATACCAAAACAAATAGGATGGAGAAGCAGCAAAAGATTTAGAATAGCGAGATCGTTTTGGGATAAAACCAGTGGGTAAAGTAGCTGCCATAAACTAAAAAAAAAATAAATAAAAAAAAAAATTAAGAATTTAGGTATGGATTTTAGGTTGAAGGGTATTAATACACATTTTCAAGTAATTTGACGTTTCTCGATCTTTTTTTATTTTCAGATACCTGATGCAGTTACTTGCTATTATCTTAACAGTGCTGGATTTGATGCCGCTGATGGACGATTGTAAGTGATTATGCAAAATAAGTGTTACAAATAAATATAAACAAACCAGTTTACAATATTTTAGAATTTATAATCTTTACAATTTTCAGAGTTCGCCTCATATCAATTGCTGCCCAGAAGTTTATATCTGACATTGCTAATGATGCACTACAACATTGCAAAATCCGTGGTTCACAGCAAGGAAAGTCAAAGGGAAAAGACAAGCGCTATACCCTGACAATGGAGGATCTGTCTACAGTTCTGGCAGAATATGGGGTAACAGTGAAGAAGCCACACTACTACATTTAAGTTTATTTAATAAATATAGTTTTCAATAAATAATAATCTATTTAATAAATATATACATTAACCCTTTTTTATGTATAATGGACTTATTTTTCTTTTTTAAATAAATATGTTTTCTGTAGAGATTCTTTCAAGTCCCGATAAGGAGTTTCTGATTCTGACGGAGTTTGTGGAATTCTAAAAGCTCTCCGAACTCTCGGGTGCCTCAAAAGTAAATTCTGAACCAAACCATAAAAACTTGAAGTTGTCCAATACAACACTAAACACTGTTGAAATAGAGAGAGAATTACAATTGAAATTAGGTATTTAAAAAGTATATTTATTCGCATATTGCTAATAAAGTATTCGTCGGCACTTACTCCAGGTACGTTGGCTGCAACAGGTAACAAAACGATGCTTACTGATTTGAAGAAATAGGGAAGAAATTTTAGTCGTGTACTAGTTTTCCTTTTGTTCGGAGTATTTATCTGGAAAGAAATGGATATTTTTATTTTTTAAGCATGTTGAAGTATCTATAAAATAAATTCCTTTCGACACAGGATAAGTTCTTAATTGTAAATTTAAAAACCGAATAGATTACAAAAATTAATTTTCATTTCCTAAATCATTATTTGAATAATAATGGTTAACACAAATGTACTAGTAAAAAAATAATAGAAATGGAACGAAAATATGCTACTTAAGAAATATGTTTCAGGTAGTTTTAATTAAAAGTATCGAGTACATATACGGACTAATTAAAATTGAAAAATTAGAGTTACCATAATTAATAAATATGGAGAGATTTTATGCATAATTTTCACGGTAACTGTGCTTTTGTGAAATGACAGCATAATTTTAATAAAACATTACATATGACACAATTACAAATTTTGTTTATAATGTAGAGGACACCATACGAGTTTGAGAAATTTTAAAGCAGATAAGATGAGGCAAACCTCAGGATTGGTCACAACTTAAGATAACCCAACGAACATATAAAAATACTTGAAAAAGATAAATATTATGTATGACAGTCGGACCGTATGATGAAAAGGGCAACAATAGCATACAATGACCGATAATAGTTTGGTGTATGAAAAACGATTTAGTGTTATTTTTTCTCAAAATTACTATCATTTGAAAATCATTAACTTACATCAACAATTAGTATATTGCAGATACACATTACCACTGGAAGTATAAGAGAATGATCAACTTCGGTTAAGTTGGGCAACCATCCGAACCCACCGTGACTCAGTTCCATAAATAAGATTTGAGCTTCTGTAAATATAAAGAAATGTATGATTATGTTATAATTTACAAAACAATAGATAAGTGTTATGAAAAATATATCATTTTAAATTTAGTTTATAAATAAACAAAAATCTCAATAAAATCTTTTTTTCATATATAGAAATGGGCAGTTCTAACCGTAAAAATATCCTTAGTCTTCTTAAAAGAAAACTCTCTACATCTAATTTGCGTTCGCCCTTGTAACTGTAACTTAAGTTCTACTATAAACTTTCTTCAGTTTCATTTTTATCGTATTCATTCTTAAAAGAAAATATATTTATACGAACTCATCTCTCCTTGAACCTGGGGATATTTCGAACTTCTCTAGAAAAAATTGAGGTCACGTTACTTTCTTAAACTTTGGGGTAGCTGACATATACTTCTTTTAGTAACTTTTAATTGCCTTTTTTGAGTTTTACTTTTAATCTTTGCAAAACACTTCATGAAACTTTCTCTCTGTTTGCTGAGTGCGCCTGCGCTTCTAAACCTTATAAAGATACTGAAGGGAAGTGTTCTACCACATTATATTAATAACTGAAGAGCTCTTCACTTAAAATAAACTATTTCATGAAGTAAATTTGTAAGCGTTTAATAAGTTAAAATAATAGTCCTTGCGGTTAATTCTCAAGAGTTGTATTTTAGACACATCGATATTGCACAATCTATTGCGATATCTTCAGATGCACTAGAGAAAACTCCTTGAAATCTGTCTAGATAAACCCTATATACTCTTTTTTCTCCACCCATGATCAATGCTATCAAATTGCACCAGTTGGGGGGGGGGGAAACCAAAATCTAAAACCCCCATATCCCCATACACGGTTTGAAAGTGTGCGTCCAGACTTCGCTTACCCAGTTGGCGAGCAGGTACACTGAAAAGACTTGAACATATCGGTAAGTCGGGCGAGTTAGACAGTAAATGGATAAGACGATAAGACTGTGAAGTTTAAAAGAGTCACACGAGCCCTCCTCCTCAGAGTAGGGGGTGCCATAGTTCAGAAGAGCAGTGTCTACTGTAACCGATAATATAAGAAGAGTGATGCAACAGTTGGTCGTTAGAAAGATATTAGAACGAGAGCAGGAGCGTTAAAAATAGAAAAGCCTTACGCTCCACCTTATTACTAGAGCAGTATGCTTGGACTGGCAAACTCCATACAAAAGCTAACAGCCCTATGAGAGGCAAAGCAGCAGGTGTTAGTGAGTAGTAGTTACGAAGGCGCATCAGAACACCCAACCATGTAGAAGCTTGTTTCGAGAGAAATAATGTGATAATTCTATTTGCAATCACGAAAAAAAGGAAATGCCAAGAATATTAAGAACAGTGGAAGGTTTAAGGTTAATATATTTATTAATCTTTTTAATTTATATAAAATATATACTACTATATCATATATAATATATTATATATATACTATTCATATATTATATTCACACTATATATATATATATACTATATATATATATTAATATATATATATACATATAATATATATACTATTATATAGTGCTGATATATATCCTTTCTTTCTTTCTTTTACTCTTCCTCTTTGCCCCAAGACCTGGGGTGGTAAGGTGCGTGTCATGCATCGGAATAGACAAAAGCAGTTAGAAGAAACTATGACAAAAGTCGAAAGGAAAGCCCAGCCTTACCCCCCCCTCTCTGTTACCATTAATTAGTTGAGAACTCGTCACAGACAGAAAACCCACCCTAACAGCAGCTTTCATGGGACCGCGACGGACCCTCCACTATGGTAAATCGTCAATGTAAGGGTTCATCCCTTGCCCCAGGTGCGGCCACAACCCATACCCCCATACAAAAAACCCCGCCCATTCTCTCTATCATGCACCTTTATTCTCGCCTCTGCCAAAAACTTCACATTTCTCTCCTTGCAAGACAATCTCGTTCACCGACTTCGAAATATCCACTTTTCTCTTCGGTCTCCCAGCCGGTCGGTTCCCAACACACTCCCACCTATACATCCGCCTGTAACCAACAGACTTTCATTCCATACCTTTGCCACCATGGACAAAACCATCCTCAAATACTGTTCATTTATTCTCTCACTTTACCCCTTTCCTTCACACCACACAACTCTCTAGATACCCGTTCATCCTCACTCTATTGAATTCTTTCTCACACCTACGATGCCCTAACGATTGTCCATCTGAACACAGTTGTTTAGATCTACTTCTTATTCAGGACCATAGTCTCACTACCATACAATAACACCAGGTAACAACATACCCTCATGTAAGACCCTAGCGCATCAAGACTTAGTCCTTTTACACTCACCAACGATTTAATTTGCACCAGCCCACCTTCCTGCCATTCCACAACTTTCCTTCACTAGCACTCTGCATCAATCCGATTCCCTTCTCATCCAAAACAACATACCCAACATATTTAAACCTCAGACCTATGTTCCCAGCTGCCTCACCACTTCTCACATAACTGTCACCACTGAGGACGTCCTCACTCCCACAACCATAACCTTCACTTCTTATCTACGGTTTCACTTTCAAAGTCCCTCCATTTCACACACCGTCGCCACAATCTCGGTACCAATCCTCTTCCAAACTCTCTTTTCACGATTCACCACACAGAACCAAAATCACTCCGCCACATAATAGGCTTAGGGGCACCCTCCACTTCGATCTCCATTTTCTCCATCATTCTAACACACCTTTCCCTGCCACCGCCCACCTCTAATTCTTTCAATATATACTATATACCCTATATATATAACTAGTATATTATATATTATATCATATACTAATATATATATTATATATATACTATATACATAACTATATACTAATATTATACTAGTAATTATATTATATATATTATATATATATTATATATATACTAATAATATATACTATATGATATTATACTATAGTAGATATATATAACTCACCTATAATTATTAAAACCATAACGTTTACTCTTATCTACATTTACTTCAAACCTCTACTTGTTACCACAACCTTGCCAAAATCCCTCTACTAAATCCTCTCAAAAACTCTCTTCAAAAATTTCGCCACACGAAAACCAAATCACCCCCATATAATAGGTAGGAATCTCCACTCCCTTCCATTCTTCCATCATTCTAACACCTTCCCTGCTCGGCCCCTACCTCATAATTCATTTCATAACCCCATCTATATCCAAATTGAATAACCAAGAGACAATAACCACATCCCTGCCTTCTAACTCCGATATTAAATATAACCAATCACTTTCGCACTTCCGACTTATTCCCTACACACGCATTCACTATCGTCATGCCAACTTACTAATGTCCAGTTTCAGACAGCTTCATGCTTACCAACACCATATATTCACTAACACCTGAAACTTCCCTATTAATCCTATTATAACACCTGTTGCAAATCATGAAACTCTAAATCCAATTTAGTTCTTCTTCTGTTTCACATTTTCTCATCATTTGCCTCAATGTAAAGATTTGATCCACCACATCCTCTACCACTTCTAAAACGCACCATTGTTCTTCACCAATCAGCTCCTCAGTCAACTCGACGCACGCACTCTTTCTACCAAAACACCAACATATATCTTCCCTTACAACACTCAATCTCGAAAGCTAATTATGCAACTACATCAATAATTAATAATAATAATAAAAAGAATACATAATCATAAACAACCAACCAATACATAATTAATAATAATTTAATAATAATAATAACATTAATATAATAATTCCCAATAATAATTATTATTAATAATAATCAATAATAATTAATTACGTGTATCAAATTGAGCAGGCCTCATGGTGCCAATATCCTGACAAACGCAGCTGCATACAAATTCACCCACAATGGAATTTGACGCGAGAACACACAGTATGGTCGTTTTTAAAAGGGTGGACAGTTTCTTTATTTCAAATCCCCTTCCACGCTTTTTCGAGCCCTAAAGCAGAAAACTACCCTGCACATAAGTATATATAGTATATATTATATATATATATATATATACTATATATATATATCTAGTATATATATATATATATACTATACGTATATAATATTAATATATATATATTAATACTATTATATATCTATATATATAATATATACTATTATATATATTATATATATAATTTAACTATACATATATATACATATACTATACTACTATACATATAGTATAGCGATGCAATAATGAGAGTAGCGCGAGAAAGATATTAGAGAGGCTGATGTAAAAGTAGCTAGATATATATATATACTATATATACTTATACTATAATATATTATAACTATATAATACTTAATATATTATATATATATTATATATAACTACTTCATATATACTCATACTATATATATATATCATACTATATAATATAATAATATATCATATATACTATATCCACACTACTTATACCTACTATAATATATATATATATATACACCATATACATTAATCATATATACTATATATATATATATATACTATAACTATATACTATATACTATATATATCATATATACTATACTATATATATATATTCATATATATATAATTATATATAATATATATATATATATTTCATTGAGCTGTTGTAGCGGGAAGGCTATATGCTGGGTAGTTTTGTCCGAAAGAGTGCCGTCGAGTTGCGACTGAGGAGAGCTAATTGGGTGAGAGAACAAGGTGCGCTTAGGAGTGGTTAGAGGATGTGTGGCATCAAAATCTACATTGAAACGAAATGATTAGACAAAATGACGGGAGAAGAAGAATAAACTCTATATTTTTCTTTTTAGGTTTCTTAAAGGGGATTTTTAAAACCCACAAAAAACCCCACGGGGCGATCAGCCTCCTTACTTGCTATTTTCTGATATAGATGTTTTCAAAATAGTCGGAGCCTTTCCTCCACCTGCATGGCACGGTATTAGTCGATATATGGTGCTTGTGCGTAGGCTTTCTGAATGAATCAAAAGCTATGTGATGACGATAGTGAGCGTGTGTAAGAAGTAAATGGTGTCAGATCGGTATATGAAACATGAAATAGCGGAGTGAGACAGGTCGGGTTGTTATGTCTCCTTAGGTTATTCCAATGTGTATATGGACTGGTCTCTATACAAGAAATTCCGCAGGTGGTGGCGGAGTGGCAGCGAACATGGTTTAGAATGAGGAGAATGGAGAGGACGTGGAGGGTCGCCCCACCCTATTGTATCGGATGATTTCGGTCTCTGCGCGTCTTACATGGCGCAGTTCTGAAGAGAGTTTGCAGAGGAATTGGTGGAGAGATTTGGGACGGTATATGTAAAAGGAGGGCTTTGAAAGTAAACGCAGATAGATAAGTTCAAGGTTATGGTTGTGAGATCGAGGACAGTCCTCCAGTGTGAATTTATGATCAGATGTGAGCAAGCCTGGAGCACAGTGTCTGGACGTTTCAAATATTTAGGTATGTGCGTTAGCGACTGCAGAAGGGAACGGATGATGCAGAAGTGTAGCTAGGGAAAAGTTTGCTGAATTGGCAGGAAGGTGCTGGCCCTTCTGGGCAATTAAATCGTTGTGTGAATGTAAAGGACCTACAGTCTTTGAGGTGCGCTAGAGCTTACATGAGGTATAGTTGTTACCGGTCGTGTACCGCTACAAGCCCTGAGACTATGGTCTGGAATATAAGAAAGTATAGATCTAAAGTTATCAATGACCTGTTCAGATGGACAACTCTAGGGGCATGCTAGAGTGCTGAAAACGAATTAATAAACGTGCCAGGAGATGAACGTACCTTAGAGACGATGGTTGTGGTGTGTGAAGAAAGGGGTAAAATGGCGAGATAAATGAAAAGTATGTGAGACTGGTTTCTGGCATGTGGAAACCCGGCAGGAATTGAAAAATCGGTTGGTTACTTAAGCGGATTGTATAGTGGGAGGTGTTGCGTGGAAACCGACCGGCGGGACGACCGGAAACGAGAAAGTGCGATTGAGTCGGTCGACACGAATGTCTGAGGAGAGAACATGTGAGTATTGCCAGAGCGCGAGAATAAAGGTGCCATGCGATAGGAGAGCGAATGGCCGCGGTTTTGTATGGGGGCATGGTTGGTGGCCCACCTGGCCAGCGGGATGAACGCCTTACATGGACGATTACCCATAGTGAGAGGTCCCGTCCCGGTCCTATGATGCCTCCTAGGGGTGGATTTTCTGTCTGTGACGAGGTCTCACTAATTAATGGTACAGAGGGGGCGTAAGGCTGGCTTTCTTTTCGACGTTTGTCATGTTTCTCCTACTGCTTTCTCTTTCCCGATGCTGCTACAGGCACCTACCCCCCAATTCTTGAGGCAAGGAGGAAGGTGAAAGAAAGAAGAAAGAAAGAATAATTAATACTATATATATATATATATATATATACTATATATAATATATATAATATATATATATAGCTATACTATTATATATTATATATCAATATACTAATATATTATATATTATATACATATGATCATATATATATACTTATATATGAAAGAAAGAAATATATAATATATATATATATATATATATAAACTACTACCTTTTAACCTGCTTTATACCCTTTTCAGAGTGTAACACGGAGGGACTAATGGAAAGCGAACTTTAAGGCCGAGCAATCCCAAAACCAGCGCCACCAACGTGTTCGCAGTCGAGTTTAATTCTTCGCCCCCCAGCGTAGAAAAAACTCCCAACGCTACGCGGGAGAATTGAACCAGCCTCCTCTCGTATGAGAGTCGCGCGAGTCAACCTCCTGCGCCGGCGGGCATATCTATGTAGGGATGCCAAGAAATACCCATACCGTATTGTGTTTTTGCGTGTCGTAAAGAGACTACTAAATGGCAGAAGGAGCAGTGCCCCTCACTGGGCCATTTTGGTTTGTTGGTATATCCCATCGACATTCCAGTTGCCCAATGATTCGGCCTCATTTGGCGTTCATAGCCACACTCCTCTTACACGGGAGGTAAACTCTCCGAATCACTAAGACCATAAAACACTAAAAAGTTATAACACTATCACAGACATCACCCTCTTCCATACTATCCCTGTGTGTGGGGATAAAGAATTCCCCCAGTGTAGTGTCATGAGCCATGTGTAGCCGTAGAGAGGAGGCACTTACAACCAGGTGACAGTGGTCTAGTGCGATGTTCGCTATACACTACCACTCTATCTCTTGCCAGAAATGCTAAATGAACGCGCCTCGGCAGAAGATCGTGATAGCCGTAAGTCACCTTCTGTCTTTCGGCGAAACTTGTATGAATCGTATTCTGTATATAAACTGTCAGAGGAATAAATGATGAGAAGAGAGAGAGGAGGTCGATGGATGTATCCTAGGAAAGGGTACAATTTGATCTTGCTTGCTGTGACTGAAGAAATGAAAGAAGTGGCCGAGCCTCCGGTGGCCCCGCTGGCGACCCAAGCGGACACCCACCCCCCACCGCGCGCACCGCGCCGCCGCAGCGGCAGACCCGTCCTCCGCTGTTGGGCGATGAAATCGCGCCTGTACACGTGCTGGGCAGTCGCAGCCGAGCGGAGCGAATACACGCGAGTTCGCCGATTCTGATGAGTCTACGCATGACAAACGAGCTTCTGATGCACTTTTCGCTTTGCCCTCGTCTGAGGTCATCGGTGACACTTCCTAATCGTTAATCCACCTTAACGCATTGACAAAGGTCTCAAGGTAGGGTGTGGTATCGCAACCATATCGGCTCCACTTACAGGCTCATGTGAGCGCAGGAGACGTGCACTTTCTCTACGGGATAACTCTGACATGCATGCTTCCTCCGTGCCCACGATGGCGCGTGCCCAGCTAAGAGCTTCACGACCTTGCCCATGTGCCTCGTTGGCGCGAGACCCCTATATCCGGTTGCCGATAGCCGGTTCGCACCTCGAACAACCAAGCGCATCTGGCCACTACCACGCCGGTGACGCTTCCGGGCTGCTCCGGACCGCAGCGCGAAAACCCTGAAAACTGAGCCCCCCCGTCGGGACGGGTGACATTGACCTTTTTTGCTCCCTGAGAGACACTATGCTGTCGCCGCCACTGCAGTAATACCTTCTCCTCAAACCCACAAAGCCACATATTCCATAAGCCCCTCACTCACTAGACTATCGCAAGTGACAAACAAGCATGACGTTCAGACTTTTCGTGTTGCTGACAAGCAAAGACCGATGTTACAGTACGTGTGCTCTCGCGCATGCTTGGACCATCCACGTCGAAGAGCGGGCTTGCGCGCGGATCGAAATTCATCAGGGCATCATCTATCTCGTTGTTATTCATCGTCACACGGACTTAAGCTTCATCGTGGGGCCTGGATGAAGAGGAAAAAAAAGATAAGAAGGCACGAACTCGGCGCCCGCAGAATTACACGCGCAGTCGAAATACTTAAGCTGGCGAGCAAAATAACTACCAAGCACCGAAAGTATTTAACCGCAGCAACTTGCAAACATAAAATCAGTTAAAATTTGCGTGAACAAGATTAACATTCGAACGAGAACTCTGGAAGCAAAGCGACAGGAAGTCTTTGTTTCACGTAGCTGGAAGAGAAGCAGATATGTGGTTAGTCGTAAAAGTAGGAAGTCCCAAGAATGTCACCACAGTGAGTGATGGAATGAAAGAAGGTGAATGGCAAGCCAGGTTCTAAAGTAAACGAAAACATATGCTTGTTGTACTTGAACTCTGTGCGTAAAAAGACAATGATGGAGGTCTCAAAACAAGATACACAAGTGGTTCATATGATTCGTATAAAAAGGACCGGACAAAACAGGAAGCTTGAGCAAACTTTGGATCGAAAAATGACCGGTACAATGAGCCACACCTTATGCAGAAGGATGAAACTGCGCGGAACTTGCACACGGCGCAATGTGAAGCTCCTTTTGGAAACGAAAAGCGGCGCGTTCACATCAGATTGAGCTCAAGGGCATTCTTCAAAGCAGAATAATGCAGTACTGGGATGCTTTCGTAACTGCAACGAAAGTGCAATAATGATGAGGCAGAGTCGTGTGACGAGACAACAGCTTCTGAAAATCCTACCGCATATATATGGCCACCGCCCCAACCAGTAATGACAACCGCCGGTGACCTAGTCGTGATGGGTAAGTGGGTTGACTCGGCCCTTTAAATGCTTTCTACGAAATAATAGCGTGAATCTTCTGGAGCCGCGTCCTGAGCGTATCATCTAAACTCTGAAGGACGGACACAGTAGTGGTTAGACCTCCAGAACAGTTGGCCATGAATGGTAAGAAGCTCGCAGATATAGACATGCGACCGATTATCGGCCTTGCATCCATGACAATGAAATGTA
This sequence comes from Trachelipus rathkii, assembly GCA_015478945.1. Taxonomy (NCBI): domain Eukaryota; kingdom Metazoa; phylum Arthropoda; class Malacostraca; order Isopoda; family Trachelipodidae; genus Trachelipus; species Trachelipus rathkii. The sequence goes on from JABUQX010025460.1 coordinate 22,582, forward strand.
GAAATAGCAGAACACGCGTTGATTTATTACAAATGGCATCTTGCCTCAAGTTGTCTGTCACCACAAAAGCCGTTATGTGAGCTGGTATAGTTCCTGCACTACCTTCCGGGCAATGGAGCAGGCGCGCGCCATAGTTAATAGTACCCTCCACTATCTCATAATCGGTAAGACGACAGGATTACGAGGCGGAAACTACTAAGATCAAACGTATTAGTCTGGGCCAATTAGTTTATTGCAGTGCTTTGGTAGGGCAAGTACTATACTGCCTGTATTCTTGCGTGACTTGAAAGAGTGCATCGAGTGACTGAGGGAACTTACTGGCAAATTTGCGCAGCTTAAGACCACTAACGCGCATTTACAAGTCGGTACGAGCACTGCTGTAAATCAATATTTTATATACAACAACACAGACTGACTTGGAGAAAATGACCGAGCGAGAAGAATTAAAATGTATTTACCATTTTACTGCTTTGCAACCACGCTTCATTGACACATATTCCCAACTTTAGGGCAAGCTCCCTATTGGCACGGGTCATCTTAAGTCGAAGTCATATCGCGTGCCACTTGGTGCGTTAGGCTATACTGAATGGCGAATAAAAAGTTATATCTATCGACGATGTAGTGAGCGTGTCGGAAGAAACACAATACGAGTTGAACAGTGATTGGTCCTCTAACTATCTAACTAGACGACCCGGTCGAGGCAGGCGACCATCGTGTTATGTTTGCCTTGCTTAATTTCATTATCGATAATTCATGTGATGGACGTTAATCAAAGAAATCAGACAGCGCTCAGGATTGATGGCAGAGCTACGGGAACACATGCGTGATCGTAGGCATTAATGATGTCCGAGAATGGCACACAACTAGAAGCGGACGGTGCCTTGCTTATCTGTAATAGCGAGTCAGTCAGATGATTTGATTTTGTGTGACGGCAGAATCTGGAGTCTCTGACGGGGAATGGTACAGACGGCGGTTTCGGCACCGTATTGCTCGTTAAAAAGAGGAGATTGCAAAAAGCAAAACTAGATAATGAGTAACGAATTCAATGTAGGTAAGAGTGAGCAGCAGTCAGAGCGTCGTGACAGCTTAGTGCGATTTGTACTGCAAGTGCGATCAACGGTAACACCAAGTCCATCTGCCACGTTTCACCATATTTACGGACCTATATTGTCTTTGGATGAAAAAAGAACACGGACTGATGCCAGTAGTGTCAGTACGGAAAAGTTGCTACAAATATCAGGAACGCGTGGCCTGCGTCGCAATTACGATATCGACTTGGTGGACTTGTAACACGGCGGACTCAAGCTTCCTTGAGTGCATTCCTCACGGGTTTTGCACTGACCGAGCATACCTGTCAAACATGTCGTTCACAAATTCGCCTCACATACTAGTCGAAAGAACCGCTATGCACTGCAACTCAGCACGCGGTATAGATCTACAGTACCACAATAGTGCTTCACCATGGGACAATCTTCATAAGGGGCATGTAGGCGTAGTGAGAGACATTGAATAGAATCGACTTCATGCAGCCCTCATTAGGAGTCCTGTGTCCTTGGCTCTGAAGAACAGCCGTAAAAGATACGAATAAATGACAAGTACATTAGAGGATGCTTCCTTAATTGGTCTTTCCTCAAGTTTTAATGTAACCATGTCTTTACTGGTACTATTATCTATTTTTTTTTCCATTGCTCAATGCGCTTTTAATGTTTACCATCTGCAAATTATGAGGATCTCCCGCAGTTAAAAAAAAAACTTTGCCGTCGGAGTTTTAAGTAGCTTTTAAAGAGATTTTGATTCTGCTAATGAATCTTTTTATGACATATGTAGTTAACAATGATAGGGTTTCTAGCATGTACTTTCCGATTTCACAATACTAGCATAATTCCAAGTTTTTTTTAAGTTTCAAAGAATAGTTCGACATTTTTAATATGTAATAGTTTTACTTCGGTCTATAGTTTCTCGTTCAGTCTTTTTTAAACAACATTCTCCTGTAGAATTAAATCACAGGCCCTCTGCCATTAATTTCTGAAACATTATTTAAAAACTCTACTATATTTTAAATTTTAAATTCTTCACATCTAGGAACTTAAACCTAGTACAAAATTTACCTTAGCTTTTTTTAAACAGCAATTTTCCGACCAAATTTTAACCCTTTCAGTCCATTCCTTAGATAGCAATCAAGGGGAAATTAAAATAATTAGATCAATTTGTCTGTTTAGTGTTACACATCTATTCAGTTCTTCAACAGTTCCTCTGTGGGTGCATCACGACATCGTTGGCTGTTTGGACCACCCTGTGACTCATCAAAACTGTGCCCCAATGCTGTGGTTGTTGAAATATTCTGGATTGAGCCAGACCTGGGCTGCAGCGTGCGCATTACGATTCATCTACCAACTTCGAACAACGTCAGTGGCCTAGACGCTAACTTCGAATCCAATCTGTGGAGTCACTTATCTAACTCTCAACCTACACGTCTCTACCTTCTCGGTCCTGAGACAAACAGCCTATCCAACGGATTCTTTCTCAATAAACTCATCGTCTAACTACCACTCCTTCTTTTCATAATCCGGCTTCTAACTGTTGGAGTCTCGCTGTTAACTCCCCTGTAAACCCACCTTCTCGCGAAATCTGAATCTCCTAACCTACGACCTTCTATAGGCCTTAGGATCTATTCCTCCGCCTCCGTACTGACTGACCTACTACTACCTCACTACTACCTACTACCTACTCTACTACCCTACTACATATATCAATTCACCCTCTTGTTTCTGCTCACTTCCGCTCCTCCTCAATAGAAACCAACGATTTCCCAGTTTACTTCTAAATCAACGTACTATTTCTCACAAGACTGTCTAACTTCTTTTCATTTCCAAAGCCGAGGTCCTCCTACTCTGAGTGCTGACTTCGATAATGACTACACGGTAGAGACGGACAGGAATGGCCACAAAACATCTCAGCATTCCTCAACACGACTCTCGGAACTCTAGATGATGTCAGTGACAGGCCCTAACCACACACCATGACCTCTTTCCAAGCCCATTTCTTTCGAAACACCACTCGCACTCATATCGCTTCCTTACCACTACTGCGTGTCCTTGTTCAGCACAATCGCATCGCCCTGGTTCGCCACCTATCAGTACACAACGACCATAAATCTTCGATCTAGCTCCTTAATCCTACTCAAAAGCACCCCGCTATCAACACTCTCTCCTCCTGCCAGCAACGTCTCCATGCCGCTAAATGCCAATTTTCCCGGACTCCTCAAATAGCGGATATGCGCGCCAGCTTAACTTGTGCTTAGGCTACTCTTGCGACGAAGACATACTCCATTTCTCCTCAAAATGATTCATCTGAGGCACTCTTGCCTCTGCAGCACACAGAACGGCAGCGGACGGAAGCCGTGCATTGCTTGCTTCGATATGAGGGCGGCATGAACACACGTGTCATTCCTTTTTCAAACACCCAACTAAGTCCTCTTTTCTCCTCAAAAATCCGTGGCTTCAGGACAGAACTACTATGATACCATAGGGCATGGGACTAGAGCTCTCCTTCTCCTTATCACCTCACTACCTATAATTTCACTTCTGCTCGGAATCCTGGTATGGGATACTTATCTAGACAGGCCCAAGCGCGCTCTTCACTTAAAAACTAAAAAGCGTACGCTGACCCATCCTCTGGTTGCCGTACCATAATTATGGATAAAATCTTCTGTCACCTCGTTGCCACGAAACGCACTATATCTACCATCCAACGCTACTGCCTATCTGCCTGCACCTCTTCCACTCTTCCCTCCTGATGAATATACTGCGATTGCATAATAAGCTCTGAAAAGAGCTTGAAACCTCTTCCGTGCATACTTTTTTATCTAATTCCACTCTGGACCGACTTTTCTTGGGCATCCCTTCCTTCCTACTGCCTCACTCACAGGCTAGTCTCCATATCTAGGTCTTTTACCTGCCGATCTCTCCCATCTGATTTCTGTATGCATGGGATCTCGTTCTAGCCTCCCATAACATCGCCACACAGGACGTAACGCATACATGCGAAGGTTACTTCGTTTGGCGACGCCCGTATCCTAGGCGCTCCTCGGCATGGACAACTCCACATTGTGATGAGATACGCCACAGTGAGGTCGTCGCGTCCGCTGCAACACCTCTAGGGCTGGATTTTATCTTTGCACTGCGACGAGTTCTCATTTGGGGGCATTACTGGGCTTTCTTTTCGATTCATGTTCTTCTACTACTTTTTCTGCGTGCATAGCATGCATGCCCGAGGGAAAGCGAGGAAGAAATTAACTCAATAATTTAATAATAGATAATCTAATAATAGATTAATAAATAATAATAATACAACTAATAATAAATAATAAATAAAAGAAACTTAAACATCACATATAAAACTATTAAATTATATAATTATCTATACATAAATATATTCATTACTCTCATATATTTATACTAATAAAATCAAAAGCAAAGAATAACGACCACTATAATATACATATATATATATACTATATTATATCATATATATATACCTGCCCATATCTATACTCAATACCGTATATACACCTATCATATACCTATACCTATCCACACTTATATATAGTAATACTACTACCTACTATCAGTATATACCCATACTTATATATATATATATATAATCATCCCCCCTATTATATACAGATACCCCGTATTTACCGGCTATACTATCATTAATTATCCTATATACATATTTAACTCAAATAATACAAACTATTATAATACATATATATATATATATTACTATATCTATATATATACTATATATATACCCCTTGAATACTATTATATAATATATATATATATTATAGTATAGATTATATATATTATATAATTATTATCTATACTATATATATATATATATATATATATACTATATATATCTATTTATTTTTATACTATATATTATACTATATATATATATATATTTATATAATATACTATATATATATATTTTAATATATATATATATAATATATACTATTATATATATATATATAAATATATATATACACAAAATGATAATCCTAGAAGACCTATAGGAGTATGGTTAATTTTTAAGGTTGTTTATTTTTTATTTTTTTGTGATTTGGTAATATAATTTATATATTTATAGGGAATATAAAGAGAATTGATTTAGAAATGTAGTAATATATTATGAGATTCTAAAACTGTAGAATTAAGACTAATGTAAGGAATAAAAAGAAATAATTTGAAGTTATGAAAATAAAATTAAAAAAAAACTCACAACATAACATACAAAAAACATTTTCTTATACCAAAAAATGTAAATACTTTTCGTGAAAGAAGAAAAACAATATTATCTGGCTCCCAAAAAATAATGAAAATCTGAGAAACAATAATCTGAAATGGTTGCACCCAAAACATCATACCTTACCGACCGATTGTACATCATTTTGGCATACTTCTCATCCCACTCGTACTTTCTAATTGCATAAGCAGTTTCTTTCTTCAATACCTCAACTAATTCATCCATTTCTGGACGTAAATTTTCAATCTTGGCAATAATATAATTCTGGGAAGCCAAAAATATTAAATATAAATTATCATAATTTATAAAGCAATAAATATATATACATAATAATATTTTAAAAAAATGAAGTAATATAACTGCAGCAAATTTCTTTACAGAGCATAATTATTATGTTAAATAGAAGTAAAATACATATGATTAGCTCGAGATATATACATCAGTAAGGGTAGTGAGTATAATATATATACGGATGATAACAGATAGTATATTGTACATAGTATAGTATTACTAGGTCAGTATATAGGTATATACTTAGGTTATATTATATAGGAGGACGAGATAGATATGAGGATACTATAGGATAGATAGAACATAGATACTCGATAATTATATGAAGGCTAAATAAATAATACCTATAGGCATCCCTATAGAGATAGATATAGTAACGGATTAGAGCAGCCTATAGAGTCATAGGAGTATGAGATAGTATGGGAGGGATACATGGTAGCAGATCGGTATACCACCATTATACCTGGCGATGATATAGTTATATTATCCTCTGATAGCCCCAGATTGGGAATGAGGTCGCACAGCACTTGACGACGTAGTGAAGCAGTGAAAAATAATAGTACAGAGGGTAGGCAGATGACAAGTTAACAAGAAAGCCCTTCCCCCCACACCCTTTTGAACCATCCCCTTTATGACCAATTGAAAACTCCGTGATATTTCAAAGAAAAAACTCACCCTAGTTCGACTGAGAGACTGGCCACAACAAGATCCGCGGCGCACGATGCGTAGACATTTCGTAGAATGCTAAGAAGCGTGGCCAGTGCCCCCTGAGGCAAAAAGCCCATAACCACCTCCCCCTCCACCTCCGACAAAAACCCTTGCCACTTTCCACATCCTGTTATGCAGCCGATTCTTCGTCCGGCCTCTGCCGACTCACATATCCTTGCTTCCTCCTCTGCGAGCAGTTCCGTGTTATGGGACTCAATCCTACTGCTTTCACGTCGGCTCTGGACGCGCTACAGGACCGGGTCGGATTGCAGCACACTCGACCATATATACAATCTAGGCTTACACCAACTTGACTAGTCGATCCATCCTCATACTCATCCATGAAATCAACGCGCAGGTATCTCGAATGTACTGCCAATTTATAACCTTTCTATCACAAGCCACGAACTCCCCATCACCTTGCAATTGCCCCGCACTTTGTCAAGTTATTCTCACACTTAACACCACCCCTAATGATATGTCCATCTGAACACTTTGTTACCTTATGTGATTCATCTCCAGTACTGTATATGCACAAGCACCATCAGTCTCTGCCGTCTAATTTATACATTAACACACAGCTATATCTCTCAAGAGAACATAAGCCTCATGGAAACCATAGCATACACAGACACAGCGTCAATACAACAGACTAGAAGGCGGATGTAGGACTGCACTAAGTGGATTAGCTAAACTTACTATACAACGTATACTACCGTTATAGCTGATCTCGCTAAAGTACCTCACCTCCACGATTACGCTATATCACGTTTAATACATATAGTCGACTAGGCTAATAATAGTGATACCTTGATATCTACACGGTAGTATTGAGTCACTCCACCAGTACCTATATGTGATATATATAAGTACGCCTATTTTACGGTTATCAGTCACCCCTACCCTAGTTATACGCTCACTATAGTATATAGGGTACGCCTATTCGTGGAATAGCCGTATTATATAGATACTGCTAGCCTATATCCACGGTACCAGCGGATAATAGGTCGATGCATAAATATACTATATAATATAGGTATATGATGGTACTCACCTACTTGTAGTAATAGTATACGATTATATACTAGTGATTAGTACATATCCATACTAGATATGAGTAGCAGTGGTGTGCATATACGTATATACTGATACCTGACAGTCGAGTTGTGGTCTCGTGAAAAGATTGATAAAAGTTGTCTGAAACTTGCGTTTTCGCTTTCTTTCTATCAATCTAATTAATATAATAATTAGTGATAAATAAATAATATCCAAAATAATAATAATAATAATAATAATAATAATAATCAATAATATAATTTTATAAGATATTTATATAATAAAAGATAAAACAATTGTTTTTATCTACTCAAAATCTAAAATGAAACTAGCCCACCCATAATACGCACAACCACAGACTGGGCCAAGCGTCCTCTGATATTATCCTCCTATAAGTTGTACCTCTCAAAAACTATTAATGCTATACCAGGGTCTTTTTAAACGGCTAATACATTGCGGAATTGCATGGCGCCAATTTCGTAAACAGAAAATGTTTAAAAAAAATAAAAAAGAAAAATTTTAAAAATCTCCAAAAACTAACATCAGCACTACCAGTCCGAAAAGGAATACATCTGTATCTGGACACCCCTGCGTAAAATTCTACATAGGCAAATTTAAAAAAAAAAAAAAAATAAACACACACAAATATTTATTGTCAATATCGATATCTAATATAAATTAGCCACCAGACTAGATTTTACGAGACACTTACTATATCGGTCTCTCGGTCTCTTAAGCAATAAACTGCACTTCTAATTTTCTAATTTTGTTTTGCAATACCCTTCGCACCCTAACCTCCACCGTAACACACTCCCGAGGCCCCGGTGGGACAAACCTCCCACAGCACTCGACTACGAGCCTTTCCATACCACATCCCCCCCAACCTCTACTACACGGGCAAGACGTCACCCTCTTCAGAAACGCTGCCGCTCTTTCAGGACCTGTTCCACCCACCCCAGAACAACCCTACGAGCCGACACCCCAATACAAAGACACCAACTCCTACCGGCAAGCCGCATCAATGGGATCAATATGCCCGGTTTCCGGGAAACTCCACAACCCCTCCCCCTCACAGTAGGGGAGCAAAAAATAATACCTACCCATTCTCGAACACCGACGTACGCACCTCCGCCATTCCCTCCGTACCGAGGTCACCGGCTCCCCACATATAACCCTTTCATTCCTTCATTAACACAAAAAAGAACCAAACAAAATCTAAACTATGGAAATCCTATTATTTTACGGACCAACCAAAATCTTTAAATAGGTCGCTCCCTAATATATCACAATCCACACATTAAACAATAATTTTTTTTCTCATTTTCTTATCTTCCTTTCAGTTTTCCCAATTATCTGAAAAATCTTTAACAGGTGACTCATAATCTCTTCTCCCACTTGGCTCTAACATCACCTATGCCTCGCCCCTCTCGCGTACTCCACTCTAATTTCCAGCCGCTTCACCCCCACACTCCACTTACTACCAATGATAACGAACATGAACAGATCCTTCCCTCTCACTTAAGGATATAGAGAGAGCATGGTTGTGGTGCGTCGCCCCGGGGGGCGCTTTCCTCTCCAATAATATTGCTCTATTGCCCTCTTCCCTAGCGGTAACTATCCTATTTTCTGTGTGCATCGTTATACGCTGCCCCGGCCACTACTCCCAAATCTGAGTGGGAAGACGAAGGACCCATAGAATAACAGAAAGAAACGAATTAAGGAAGAAGTAATATTATTAATAATAAAACATTTGCAATAACTGTATAAGTTAGTGATATTAATTCATTTGCTTTTAAGAAAATGCGAAAGTAAATTCTAGTTTTAATATACAATGCATTTCAAGACGAATAAAATATTATTATGGGTGGTTGAGTTGTGGTGGGATATAGATTACTCCAAGTAAGAGAGTTCATATAAACACGTCTACTTTGTCAGAGGCTGCAAAGGTGTAGATGTTTCAAATGAGTGCATGAAGCACTTGAAAATAGACGAGATGAAATAAGAAGTAGGTTTTTGAAGTATTGTTAAGAATGCAACACATTTTTATACATGATGAATAAGGTTATAGCTATGGCATTCATTTTTAATTTTTCCAATAAAAGTGCTGCTGCTTGCAGAAATTACTGTCGACGGTTCCAAATGCAAATTACCAGTTTCAAAGGGTTTACTAATTTTTACTCCAACCCGTTTGAAACTGGTGCTTTTACCAGCCAGTCACTATTTCTAATATACTGGAGCCATGGCACATACACCAAACTGTGCGGAAAGAGTAACCATGTCTAATCTTAGCAAGCAGCATCCCAAAACATTCCTCTACATTATATTCGGATGTTACCACACCAGTTAAAAAAGACCGTGAACATTCAGGCGGACCTTTCCTCAACCAGAAACAAAAAAATCCTAGCTATAATTATATAAGAGACTGGCAAAAACTCTAGTCCCTGGATTAAATTCATTTCACATTACAAAGTTTCACAGTAGTACTAAAAGCCTTTACTTATCTCCCAATGATCCTGTGTAAACCAACTGCAAGATTCAGAACTTTGTGTAATTTGTGGTGCTACACTGACTTTGACAATTTCAAGTTGTTTGAGGTCTGGTGTCTCACACCTCTAAATAACATCATTTTCAGGCAGATCCTATCTACCTATCAAAATTACATGCCAAAGCCAAAACTTCTAGTTACTGTCGTGAAGGAACTTTCCTTGGCTACTTTAGGCATCGAACCATTCTCTTCAGCCACAACACAGCTCCTGTTAATGTATAACTGTTTAAGGCTGACCAAAATACTGCTAAACCTCAAGGATATCTCCTAGGAAAGATTGGCAATATTATCTTCACTGGCCTATCAAGATTTCACGAGACCATCTATCTTCGCTGTTTGATTTTGGATCATTGTGATTTGCAGAGTCGAAATCATGACTAAAACGAGCAACGTACACAAACAAAAGGACGACTATTCTTATCACGCAACATCAGTATGCGATGTTAGCGTCAACCAGGTGAAGCCCACATTAGATCAAAAATGAATGCCAGATAAGTGGCATACGACAGTACCATCAACCTTAACACACAAACACAGTCTCGCAAGTGTAATACCTACTATATTGAGTACTGATGCGTAGCACGGTAACAAGAAAACAACTCTGACTCCCAGACTTGGAACAATATCGAACTGTAAAAAAAATAATAACAACTTACTCATCTCAAACATTCCCAAACAACACAACACTCTTTCAATTTATAGTTGTCCTCAACTGCCGTCTTTCATAAATCAGCCTTTTCTTACACCCATCAATTCCAAACAACTCAGCTGTATTGACGTAATCACAATTCTACAAGTTGTGAAGACACCATAAGATTCTTTTAATAATCAAACTTTTTTAACTCCAAAAAAATTATATCTACATATCCACACACTCCAAAAATATTTACAAATAACTATATATGCAAATACTCATATAATATTATAACTGTACTGCTATATACTCATGTAATAATACTACAATATATATACATATACATATACTATATATATTATCATCATCACTAATTATATATATATATATCAGTTAATATTATACATTATATTTATTTTTTCAACCATAGTATCACTACTACTATATATTAATAGTTATTTTTCCACTTATAAAAAACAAAAATTCTCCCAGTGAGAATATTAAAAAAACGTAATTAATGGTATTTAAAACTAAAACGTGGACTTTAAACACTCACCTGATAAAATACAGCTATACAAAAACCTGGGCATAATGTTATGACAGCTCAACTGAACGTATAAAAAACTGTGTATCTATAACATATTGACATAGCATATATCACACCATGGCACATATGTCGTCAGCTGTCATCAATGCACATACTGAAGTGTACTCCATCTGTTTCAAAATCCAATTTCTGACTTCGTGATAAAATTGAAAATACTTGGACTGAAGTTTACTGCTAGGTACCTTCCATACCAAAGAATAATAGACAATATATACGCTATTTAATTTTGAACATATAGATTGAGATTATTTTGATGAGTGAGAGCAAAATTGAACCATAAATCGACCTTTGAAGATGAAGAAAAAATGATATCTATCCTTTGCCGTTCCGTTCTCTAATCGCGTTTGGCTACAAATGCATCTATAACAGTACTCAGGACTCTAATCTGCAATTCAGCACACACCACTGCGAGTGTACAAACCCATTTGAACAGTAGTAAACTTTATTATATGACTAATAGAGTTTGAAAAGTACTTTTGCAATTTGTTTCAATACGACAAAAATTATACTCATATGGTACCATAACACACAGTTTGCCCGGTAACAGCCATATATGCCTTTAAGAGCTACGTATAATCGAATCGTTAAGATCTCGAGAGCTAATATTACTTTATATAAAACTTATTATTTTTCGTCTAGTCTAAAGTACTGGCAGCGAAACAAGATATAAAAACACATAATTATCTGGAAAAGTAGACTACCTAATCATTAATCCAACGCAGTAATAATAAACACTTCTCAGAAGTACCCAATAATTGATTTGTCCTTCCTCACATACATACTCTACCATCACAAAAATCAGTTACAGCAAACGCAAATCCTTCACCACTCTTCTCTCTCTACTAGACAGATGCATACGATGTCATCCCATTATCAGTAGATCTACTGGATAACTTCGTCTATCGGTCGGCATCTAAAGGCCACAAAAGCTCTTCGAAACTTTATCAACTGTAACTCCTAATGAACACATATATTGTACCTCAAGAAGAGATAAAGCCTAATTGTAACTTATCTTCATCCACAAGGATGGCCGGATACTCGCGTTAAGCGTACACATACCAAAGTGGATACGGGATTCAGACGAATGTAATCTCCAGCCATACCTCCCAAAGACCTCACTCGGCATGACAGGTCTCCACCTCGACATAAATTAATACTTTCCAGGGAATGTGATTACGAAATGTACATTTAGTAACTGGAGCTAAATACCATTCGCGTTGAGCTAAGGTATGTCAGATGTAATTGAGTAACATCATTAAAACACAAATACCTGTCATTTGACTAAAACTACGATAAACCACTTGCTAATTCGTACTAAAATCATAACATGGTGAGTGCCAACGAGATCACTTATTTAAATTGTTTTTGTATTTATTGCAATTTGTCGTCATTTTACCTAAGGCTTGGTCATACGAATTCAATAAGCAACCAAATCAGATATACCACATAATAACGTCTTATGGAAACCTATGACACTACACAAATCTACCACTTTTCATTGACTGAGTTTCGTGTAAATGGTGTACCTAACGAACAAATATAACCACAGTTCAAAATTACTGTTTCGATATTATCCCGCCTACTCCGCAACCGACCGTAGGTGAGAAATCCAAATAAAACAAACCAAAAACAAAAAATGATACATTTCTTAAAGGAGCTTAAATCATTTCATTACACTCAATGATCATACTCTCATTTGTAGATTGATATACTTTCTTTTTCTAGTAAATCAGCGACCAACGTATATTAATAGCTAACAGTATATATTCCACCTGAAGCTTTCTATAATTTTTACTTCGTTATTTCTTCAACACACACTTCTCGCATAAGATAAACCTCCCTATATGGCGGAATAAGGATTCAAATAACCTTTCCACTGGTACACTTGAGCATTAGGTATACTCCTCAGTTGAGTCCCTATAACACGAGAGACTGTCACAAACAAATAATTATTTATTTATGCTTTAAATCAATTCCATTTATCTCATTTATATCGTCCCATTAACGCAACAGTACTCCATCCTATTGTGACCGTAACGTGAATGTTACTTATATACAACCACCTATCGGGCCATTCGGGATGCACACCCTCTGCAACTACTGATTCAACCATACAAAAACAATTACTGTCGCCCAATCACATATAATTTTTGTTAAAACACAGACTGTTCTGTGTAAACATTAAGTTAAGTGTATTCGGTAAAGGTATGTTTCAGTACAAGTGTGACGCCAAACAACTCACTTCTACTTGAAAAACGCCATATATCCCGAACGTTCCCAAGACTGATAAACAGTCACTTCGAGTATTCCTATCAACTCACACACCTCCTACATTATATTCATAACGCAAACCTAACTTTTTACATATCAATTACTGCTGGCTCTCTAACCTAAACAAGCCCCCTATTTAATCATCAGTATTAGTGACCTCTAGCCAGAATAAACATCCTAACCTATAACTAAACTAAAAGATTAATATAGGTATGAAAACACGTAACACTAACGAATATGATATAATTAAACTATGATATCTAATATAAGACTATAGCTAACTAGTTATATATATAGCTCATAATGAACCTAGTAATATATATTATTACCTAACCATTTTTTTTTTTTTATATATGCTCTTTGGATATTATATCGGTATATATATTAATACTACCGTAATCCATGAACTCATAAACCCCTGAATAATATAGCTATTCCTATAATCATATATATCATATAGTGTCAATAATTATTTATACTAGTACTACATATTATATCATATCATACATAATACTATATGAATACATTATATCATACTACTCATACTAATATATCGATACTACCTAGATATTGCATCATAACATATATTATTATCCTAATAATAATAATGATAACTTCTCTCGTAAAGCTTTATATATTACTACATAATTTTATGCTAGATTATTTTCCTTGTTGATCAATCTTGTTTAATGGCAAAAAAGAAAACGAACTTTTTGTGCTAAGTATCCTATAGGTACTTATGATGATTACTATTTACACTACTAATTTTTTGTGGTACCTATACCTTTTAATAGTTTTATACTCCTGTACAGGTAACAACTCAAGTACTAAAAGGTGGCCCATATCGAAAGGTGCTACCCCTAAACTGACCAATTTTCAAGTGTACCTACAAGTACGTTACCCTACAAAAAACACGTCTTTTTCTAGGTAACCACAATTCCACTTTATAAGTTACACAATCACGAGATACAATTATTTTTCACTACACTAATCGCATTTCGCTTCTCTAGAGATCCAAATGTCATCTCTACACAATTACATTTACTTTTGACTACTAATTACTGGAATGATAATAAAAAAAAACAAATAATAAACAAAGAAACATTGAGTTTGCTTTTACTGCCGACTTGGTGGACATTTTATAAGGAATCCAAATCCGTCCATCTACTTCTCTTCATCTTCCATTGTTCTCACATACTTCATGGGATATGAGGATAGGGAGAGGGCACAACCATTACCATCACACCTAAGATAAAAGAAACTAACACAAAACTTATCAATATATATATATATATATATATATATATATATATATATATATATATTATATATATATATATATATATATCATATATATATATATATATATATATATATATATATAAATATATATATATACACATATATATATTCTCAACCTTCTCACCTCCCATCTTGTTTAGGTAGACTCTGTCAAGTGTTGCTCCTCGCAGAAATCCTCCAGAAGTCCCGGTC
>JABUQX010025460.1:45000-47500 GCA_015478945.1 Trachelipus rathkii
ATGTCGTAAGAGTACGTAAATACTACGTTACCATAGGACGTCGCAGTGATGTCGCACTGTTACGTCGCTGAGAGCTGACATTTCCACATCCCAGGGACGTAATTATTATGTACTAATACGATGTCGCACATCGCAAAGGGACGTAAAAGCGACGGTCGCTTTTACGTTAGTGTGCTATATGGGTATATAATATGATATATATAATATATATATATATATATATTATTATAATATATATATATATATATATATTATAAAAATATATATATTATATATAATATTATATATATATATACATAAGGTAGGCAGGGTAGGTAGCTTCTACCAATATTTTTAGTCTTTTTAATAAAATAATTTAAGTAAAATAAAATAAATTGTTTTATTTTTATATAAAAGTTTAAAAAAAAGGTAAAAATTGCGAATCAATTGAAAGAAAATCAACTACTTTAGTAATAACAATTATAATAATTAAATTCATTTTGGAAATTTACCTTCCTACTCTTGTCCTAAGAGTAAATTGGAAGCGGTGGGCGTATGGGTAGATCTTCATATTTCATATAAAATATATAGGAAAAAGCCAAGCGTCATACCTTGCTGTTGAGCGAAAAAATAAGCAAATTTCGCGAGTACGAAACTTTCGCTCACCTAGTGAAATCGTACGAAATAATTTGAAAAAAAAGATTTTGAATCTCTCTCTCTCTCTCTCTCTCTCTCTCTCTCTCTCTCTCTCTCTCTCTCTCTTCTCACTCTTCTCTCTCTCTTTACTCTCTCTCTTTTTCTATCTACCTTTCTATCTATCTAACTATCTATCTATCTACTTTCTATCTATCTATCTATTCAGTTATGGTGGACAGAGTGAACATAAATGTTTACCATATATTTGCTGAGTTAAGTTTTGGAATAGAGGCAGTGAAGGTGTTGTGCTTTATTGAATTTTAATAATATGTAACATTTTTATTAATTAAGTGTTGTTTACCTTTATATAATTAAAATAATTATTTAAAATTCTGGTAGGCCTATGTCAGGCTTTGAGTCAATCTTATGCATATAATACACATAAATAAACATAGCTTTATTCAAAAGGACGTGAAAAATTAAATTTTTCCTTCAAATAAATAAGGACGTATTGCAGTTAAAGAGTTTTTGTTATATATATATATATATATATATATATATATATATATATTTATATATATTATATATATTATATAAAAAAAATATATATATATATATATATATATATAATTATATATATATTTATAATAACTTTTGCCTACCCAAGTGTAATCTTCAAGGTACGCCTAATATAATATATAAATAATATATATATCTATAATATATATAATATTATATATATATATATATATATATATATATATATATAATAATATATATATATTATTATTATATATATATATATATAAATATATATATATATTATAAATATATATGTATATATATATATATATAATATATATATAATATATATATTATATTATATATATATAATATATATATATATATATATAATATATATATATATATATATATATATAATATCTTTATATATATTATATTTATATATTTATATATTATAATTATAATAATAAAAATTTATTCATTAAATGTTTATTAATTTTATAAAATATATAAATTACTATAATTTAAAATTTATATTAAAAATTTTAATATTTTATATTTAAATATATATATATTTAATTCATATAAGCGATTTTCATAATATATATATATATATATATATATATATATATATATATAATATATATATATATATATAATATATATATATATATATATATATATATATATATATATATATTATATTATATATATATATATATATATATATATATATATATTATTTGTATATATTATAGATATATATCTTTATACAGTCTATATACCGTTTCCTATCTCTATACTTCTAAATCTGTATATAATATATATTATATATATATATATATAATATAATATTATATATATATATATAGTATATATATATATATATAAGTATATTATACTTTACATTATACCACCACTCACGTGCAATGCCCTTCTCAAATGGGGGAAACAAAAAAATAAATAATAAATAAATAAATAAAAAATTACAAAAAGAAAAACAAAAATTAAAATAAATGAAAAGTAAACCCACCCTGACCCTTGCCTAACGCAATTCCCTCAGGTGGGCGCAGACGCGGGACTTAAATAGAGGAAGATTAAACATTGCGGGGAAAATAAAAGAAGGCAAGGAGTTCCAACAAAACAGATGTGGCTGGAAAGAAGGAGGTACCATAACGAGTGATCCTTGAGTCTCCAATATTCACACAATTTTCATGAGAGAACAAGGCACCTCTTGTGTTACGAGGGCGACGCAGTGGTGAAGGAATGCGAGAGGTTAATTCTCGCGAACACCTGCCGTTGTAATACCTATAGAAAAAGAAGATAGGGCCCTTACGTCACGAAGGCAGAGAAGAGGTCA
>JABUQX010025460.1:52500-59118 GCA_015478945.1 Trachelipus rathkii
TGCAGCAATAGCATTTTATCCTCTCATTTTCATATGTTCTCCTATTATTTCCATTTGTACCAGGATCTCGCTGGTACACTGGTTTGCCATATCGAACCCTGTCTGCGTAAGTTCTTCCATCTTCTTCATTTTGCAATGTGGCCCATATCGGTATAGCCTCGTCATTGATTCATCCTCATGGTCATCCAATTTGTCCTCGTCTTGCGCCCAGTTTAGTATGTCATTCCAGTGGAACTTTGCGCTTTCCTTCTCACCTCCCATCTTTATTTTAAATCTTCTTGCTATTCATTTTAGTAAGCAATTTAAGAATTGTTTCTTTAGTACTTGCTTGTCCCTTTCCTCTACTTTAGTGGCCGATTCGTATGCCGTTTGCACTGTGAGTGCGAATTCCGCCAACTTCTCATGCTTCCTTATTTCCATTCTCTAGAATTCCTTCTGAAGATTTATTTGTTTACTCTCCTTTTCGTCCTTGCAAAAACTCTTTAACCTGGCTATAAGAGTACTATACTTTATCTTAGCCCTATAAATGCTATAATAGGTCCTTAAAACTGGGCCCTCCAGGAAGTTTCTTAACTCCACCACAAAACGATTTTTATCTCTCCCTAATAGCTCCTTCGCATATCTCTCAAAATCTTCTATCAAGGCGTCAAACTTCTGTACTTTCTCCTTCCCATATCTTAAAGGTTTTACCGCTTTTACGTTCGCCCTACTGTAAGATTTCATAATTTCCACCAGTTCTCCAGCCAATACTATGAAGATCCTACTGACCGCCTTATTGTATTCTACTCCTGACTCCTCTAATTCCACGAGTTTTTTTTAGCCATTTCTTCCCTCCTTTATCTGGTTCACTCTCAATTTCAGATTCTTGCTCTTCAGTAGAACTGTCCTCCACTGTATATTTTCTTTCCACTCTCCTTTTTCTGTTTCTCCTCTTCCTATTCTTCCTTTTACCTTAAATGTTATCAGATTCGGTCGTGTCCTCGAATGGATCGCTCATTTCCTTATCAGAACTACTCTCCTCATCTGTGTCATATTTCGCTCTCTTCCTTGACACGCCTTTCTTCCTGACAGTCTGTTCGTGTTCCAGTTTCCATTTCTGAAACGCCTGCTCTTCAATTCTCACTCTATTCCTTTGTTCTGCATTGACAGTTTCTTTTAAACTGTCTGTTTTTCCCATAGTAGAAACTCCTGTTGCTTCGCTATTTTGTTCTCCTAAGGCATCTCCTTGTCTGGTTTTCAAAGCTTGGATCGCCCCTTCCATTATGGATAACATGCGGCCCACATCCAGATTTTACTCCTTCGCTATGGCATCTTGAAATTTTTCCAAGTGCCCAATTGCGCTCAGTTCTTCGCTTGGTTCTTCGATCCCTTCAGGGATTGACTTATCTGTTTTATCCATATCTGTTACACCCATATATATAAATATATATATATATATATATTTGTTGTTGGTTATATATATATATATATATACATATATATATTATATATATATGTTATTATATATTATTATTATATATATATATATATATATATAGTGTGTCATATAAGTTAAGAGTATATATGCATAGCAGGTATATATATATATATATATATATAAAAAGTTTTCCGCTGTCGAAAGAAAGAAGAAGAAGAAGAAGCATATGCAGATCATTAAAACCGGTAAGATATATATCATTTTATTATATATATATATATATATATATATATATATATATATATATATATATATATATATATATATATATATATTATATATATATATATATATATATGTATATATATATATATATATATTTTATATATATATATATATGTATGTATATATATATATTATTATATATATATATATATATATATATATATATATATATATATATATATATATATTTGTATATATATATATATATATATATATATATACAATATTTTCACACACACACACACACACACACACACACACACACACACAATAATAATAATAATAATAATAATAATAATAATAATAATAATAATAATAATTAGTTAACTACTTTTTCGTAGGTTGATGATTTATCCTTCTTGTATTTTTCTAACCCTAGGTGTTTATTATTGATTTTATAGATATTATGATGATGGCACTAACTATTCGTTATTGTACATAAATGTTTTAAAATTCGTGCATCTTGGGGCAGAAAGGTTGATGTAATTTTATTTAATTAATACACCATTTAAAAAAACTTGCATCGTGCGTGCCTTCGGCACGCACACAATATAACATATAAATATATATATATAAGGTTAAGATGATAGCATATATATATATATATATATATATATATATATATATATATATATATATATATTATATATATATATATAGTGTTGGTTGTTATATATATATATATATAGTTATGCTATATATATATATATGTAACTAAATTAATAAAACATACAAAGGGGAGGGAAACAATCTCAACACCAAAAACAATAAATATTCTCGAGCTTTCGCTTGCGATTCGCGTCAAGCCTCTTCAGAAAATAAATGTTAAAAGAGCATCACTCCAAAGAATAGGCAACAAGTGAGGTGACTATTGGTTGGTTATTTGTTTATTTTTAACTGTTTAAAGTATTTTGACGAAAGTATAATGGAATTTTGAATTTAGTCAAGCCTGAAATCTCCTGCAGTTTTGTTGAAATTAGGCGTATTATGGATGTAGATGGATTCTATTATTTTCCTTTTTTTGTGTATGATCTGTATGTTTTAATATAGAGATATTTTGGGTATTAATGCTATGGTTTGTGTTAGTACGATGATTAGTAAGGGCAGAGTTGGTGTTGTCAGTGGTAAGATCATAATTATGTTGATTCGTTCTTCTGGTGATATCATTTGTCTCCCCTATGTAAATCAGGGGGCAATCACGGCAAGGTACTTTATAGACACAATGGGTTTGTGGATTTTTTGAAACAGGAGGTCTGAGGGTATGTTTTAGATAAAAAGTGTGATTTTAAGTAAACGAGATGGATGATGGAAAATGTTTTTTGATGTTACGGTCTAAGTGGAAAGGAAGGGGAAGGAAAGTAGAATTTGTGTTTTTTTGTTGTTGAGAAATTTGAAAGAATTTTCGTCTTGCGTTTTGGAAAACATCCCCCTCAGACCTATCATATCAAACACAAATTGCATAACATAAAAATTATCTGCTTGGTTATCAAAAACCCTCACACCCATTATAGGTCATATTTCCCCCACTCACATCAAAAATACCACTCATTTTATACAAAAAAACAACCACTTAACCCTACCACTCACAAATTTCTAAGTTTTGACGTCGCATCCCTTTTTACGTCCGTCCCCGTCCCCTATACCCTTAATTTACTAGAAAATTACTTAACTACTCACAATATCTCACTAAAACACCCATTCCCCCTCATAAAACAACTCATACATCTAACTCTCAATCATAATTTCTTTACTTTTAATAATAATTTCTATAAACAAACTCAAGGACTATCAATGAGTTCCCTCTTTCCAATACCATAGCCAATATATTTATTAATTAATCGAACACTCTCACATTCTACCTAACCCCCATTTACATAACACCACTTGGCTACACCAGGTAGATGATATTTTCATAGCCATCCCCCAACAAAAAGATTTCAATAATATATTAAACCTTATAAATAACATACATCCCTCCATAAAATTCACACATGAACTCCCTAAACACAATTCTTTACCATTCCTAGACACACTTCTAACCTGGAATAACTCTTCACAAATTACTTATGCTGTTTATAGAAAACCTTCCTCCCACCAATCATATATTCACTGGTATTCTTCCCATTCCACAAATATAAAAAAGCTACTCTCACATTCCTTTACCTTAGAGCTTTGAGAATCTGTTCCCCTAACCATTTACACACAGAAACAAAATACCTCCTCTCCACCTTTAAAATATCCTCCCCATATTATTAATTCATCCTTCCAAAACGCAAAACGAAAATTCATTCAAATTTCTCAACAACAAATTTCTCTTCCTTTCCACTTAGACCGTAACATCAAAAAACATTTACCATCATCCATCTACTTTACTCAAAATCACACTTTTTCTCTAAAACATACCCTCAGACCTCCCGGGAGAGCCAAAAAAAATCCACAAAACCTATTTGCAAAGTCTATAAAGTACCTTGCCGTGATTGCCCCTGATTTACATAGAGACAAATGATATCACCAGAAGAACGAATCAACATAATTATGATCTTACCACTGACAACACCAACTCTGCTCTTACTAATCATCGTACTAACACAAACCATAGCATTAATACCCAAAATATCTCTATATTAAAACATACAAATCATACACAAAAAAAAAGGAAAATAATAGAATTCATCTACATCCATAATAAGTCTAATTTCAACAAAACTGCAGGAGATTTATAGGCTTGACCTTCAAATTCAAAAATTCCATTATACTTTCGTCAAAATACTTTAAACATTAAAATTTTCCAAAATAAACAAATAACCAACCAATAGCCATTTCAATTTGCTGCCTATTCTTTGGAGGATGGCTCTTTAAACATTTATACTTCCGAAGAGGCTTGACGCGAATTGCAAGCGAAAGCTCGAATATGTATTATTATTTTAGTGTTATAAAGTTGTTTCCCTCCCCCTTCGTATGTTTTATTAATTTAGTTACATTTATATATTTATATGTTATGTGTATGTTTGAAAGTGTTGGTGAGTACTGTACCAAGTTTTATTTAAATAGTGTATTTATTAAAATTACATCTAACCTTCCCCTTCACCTCTGGCATAATTTCTAAAACTTCTGTTACACCGGTACAACGAATAGCTTGTTCGCCATCATCAGCAATATCTCTATAAAATTGGCTAATAAACAATGTTAGAATAAAATATATATATATAAGAGAGATATATATATATAAATATATATATAGAGAGTATATATATATATATATATATATATATAGTGTGTTATATATATAAGAGAGTATATATATAGAGAGAGATAAAGAGAGTAGAGTATAAAATATATATATATATAGTGAAGAGAGAGAGAGAGAGAGAAGATATGAGAGAGGAGAGAGAGAGAGAGAGAGAGAGAGTAAGAGAGATCGTTGAAATCTATTGAGAGAGAGAAAAATAATAAACATATATTTATTCATATATATATATATATATATATGGTCAGCGTCTGTTATAGCCGTCATATGTATCTTTTAAAAACTATTAATGCTACAGAAACTGAATACATTGCTGGAATGTTGGTCCAAAGTTTGCCCTGAAAAAAAAATATATCTCAAAACTACAATAGCTACATGAAAAGTGAATACATTTTTGGAATCCTGGTAAATGTCACATAAGAAATGAAAAAAAAAAATATTGTTAATAATTATAGTAATATGATTAGAGAGCCTATTTAGAGACCTTTTATTGGTTAATCGTTAACCCATATATGCCCAGAAATAATTTATGTTTTAGGAATCGCTTTAAAATTTAATATATCATGTATTATGATATTATATGACCAAAATCATCAATCAAAAATTTTTGGAAAGGTTTTATTGAAAATTAGGGCCCGATTTTATGCGTTGCGTGAACGCATCATTGGGCATCCAACATGCAACTGATGTTGCGTGAACGCAACACTGGGCATGAGCTTACACCAATTACTTTATCATTTTACATTGTGATACTTTTATAATGAAATTAAAGTATAAAATAAAAGAAAAAATGATTTGTACATAGTTTTACTTATCAATTGAACGTAAAAATGAACTAGAAAATTGATCAAGCACAACAAAACTGATCCTCTTTAGTGTGATATTCAACAGAACATTTCAAATGTAAAGGAACGTTACATTTTGTTTAAATATATAGATATAGTTTGTCTATGACATTTCTTACATGTTCGCCTTTGTTTTGCCGTACTTTCAACAATGTTATGACTCACTTGTTCACATCGTTTCTCTGTATTTATGGTATATACTCAATAAACGTTGCTTTCCAGGATTCTTAGGTGGGTTTCCATGCTTCTTGAGCCAGCATTGTACAATTGACCTAGTAAAGGTCAGCATATCGTCTTCATATCCTCCCTCTCGAGCAAAAAGCCAGGCATTGTTAACACATACATTTAGGCTATCATTTAGCAGAGTAAAGGAAAGTACCATTTCTTGCCACAAATTAAAATTTGGTAATGGGAAATGTTTTCGTCCATCCTGACAACTCCACCCATATGTTTGTTATACATATGAATCTAATTGGAACAGATATATTTATTCTCTTTCTTTCGGCTCCTGAATAGCGCTCTGCTTTTTTTCAAAGGGAGCACTCCATGTTGATTAGATGTAATACACACTGATCCATTATCGTTCCAACTGGCAACTATTAAATTAGAATCTCTATCCAGAAGGTGTTCTGCAGCACCCCGTAGTAGTTTTTCAAATCACTTATTGTCAGTTAATGGACACCTCTCTACTCTATTTCTTCGTACATCAGGAAATGATGGCTTATGTACTAAAATTGTTCTCATTATGAAGAAGATCCTCAGTGTCTCCATAATGCCCCACTTTAACTTCTTTAACAAAGTTTTAGTCTAACAACTGATTCTGG
>JABUQX010025461.1:0-49254 GCA_015478945.1 Trachelipus rathkii
ATTATTATTATTATTATTATTCATATTAATTATTATTATTATTATTTTATATTATTATTACATTATTATATTATTATTATATCTATTATTTGTATTATTATTATTGATTATTATTAATTATTTATCATCTATTATATATTATTATTATTATTATTTATTATTATTTTTATATTGTTATTGTTATTTGTTATTTTATTTTATTATTGAATATTATTACTGCTGTATTTTATTGATTATTATTATTATTATATATAGTATTATTATTATTTATTATAAAGTATATATTATTAATTATTAACTCTATTATTTATTATTATATTATATTATTTATTATTATTTATATTCAGTTATGATTCATTCATCATTATTATTATTATTATTATTTTTATTATTATTATTATTATTATTATTATTATTATTATTATTATTATTATTATTATTATTATTATTATTATTATTATTATTACTAATAGATTGCATTAATTATCAGTATTAATTAGTTAATTGTTATTATTAGTTAATTATTATTATTATTATGATATTATTATTGATTATCTATTAATTATTAAGTTATTAATTAAATACAACTTACTAACAATTACATAAATTATCTTTGTTCCATTGTGTAATATTACCAGGGATTCTTATAATCATATGTGCCATCCTAATATAAAATCAATAATGTTGTTTTTCCGTGATCTTCAGAATCATTCTAAAGGAAGTTAATAATAGATAACAGTCTTAATTTATAAAGTCCAATTGGTGAGATAATTTCCAATTTTGCGGATTTATGGTCTCCAAACTTAGGAAGTATACGATACCATAGACATTTGATATGAAAAGTCCCACGCTTGACATACCAAAGGTTTATGACCATGTATAATATGCCTCGCCGTTCTCCAAGCCCCTTCTTTGGATTACAATCTTTTCTCTTCATCTTATTTTTTAATGTACTAACAGTTTCTTATCGGACATCGCTCGATATCTGCTCTGGCATGGGGGGCAAATTCTTCCTTGCTTATCAATAGTGGTGTTCCTCAGGGTTCTGTTTTATTTACAATTTTTCCCTACGTTTCCTTCCTTATCAATAGTGGTGTTCCTCAGGGTTCTGTTTTATTTACAACTTCTTTTCTACTCTTCCTTCCTTATCAACAGTGATGATCCTCAAGGCACTGTTTTTCTACAATTATTCTTTTCCTTCCTTATCAATTGTGGTGTTACTCAGGGTTCTGTTTTATTTACAGTTTTTTTCCAACTTTTCCTTCCATATCAATAGTGGTGTTCCTCATGATTCTGTTTTATCTACAACTTTTTCCCTACTTTTTTTACCGACCAACTCAGCTATTCATAGAGACCACTCATCAATTCTTACGTTTCAATTCTTCTAATCAATTGAGATTTGCTCATTCTTTTGCTCTTAGAGTTGCCATTGTCTTAATTTGGCCGATTCTATCCTTGCTGATCTTGCCGATCCTTCTAAATGTGCTTAAAATCAGTTATTATTCTTTATTATCTATTAATTATTGAATAAATAATTCTATTATCGTTTATTTATTATTATGCTGATTACAACTCTCCATTCTCACTTTCATATGGAATTTATTTAAATTATATTATGATAATTATCTATAAGTATATTATTATGATTATTACTATCTGAATTATTTATTATTATTATTATTCATTAATTAACTTATTATTATTATTATTATTATGTATTATGTATTACTATATTACTTAGTATGATATTCTTATATACATAATCGTCAATTAACATTCATAATATTATATTCATTATTATTCCAAATCTCATTCAACAACATATATTATTATTATTATTATTATAATTATTATATATTGTTATTATCTATTCAATTTTTACTATCTATTATTATTATTATTATTATTATTATTCATTAATTATTATTCATATTATTAGTATATTATTCATTATATATTATTTTATTATTTTATTATTATTATAATATGTATTTTAATTATTTATTATTATTTATTATATTATACTATATTATCCATTAATTATTATTATTTTTATGTTTTATTTCATTATTAGTATTAAATAACATAATTCATTATTATTATTATTTATTATATTATTATATATTATTTATTATTATTATTATCCAATATTATTCATTATTATTATTATATATTATCCATTATTATTAATCTATTATTTATTATTATAATTTATTATTACTTATCTACTTAATTATTATCATTATTAGTAATTATTATAATTAATTATATATTCATTATTATTATTATTATTATTATTATTATTATGTATTCATTATTATATAATCTATATTTTATATCTTAATATTAATTATTATTATTATTTATTATTTATGTTATGTATTATTATTATTATTATTATTTATTAATATATTATTGTTATTATTATTATTATTATTTATTATTTTATTATTATTATTATTATTATATATTATATATTATTATATATTTATATATATTATTTAATTTTTATTAATTATCTATAAATTATTATTATTCATTATTAATACTATATATTGACTTAAGTATTATTAAATCATATTTATAACTAAATAATCACTTATTAATTGTTGATTATTAATTACTTATTCATAATTATTTATTCATATAGTATATTATTATTATATATTATACTATATATTATTATCTATTATTATATCATTGATTATTTATTATATTATTATAATTATTATTAATTATTGATTATATATTAATTATTATTATTATTATATATATTATTATCAATTATTATATAGTTTAATTATATATTATATTTCATTATTATGATTATTATTATTATTATTATCTATTATTATTCATTATTATTATTAGTTAATTATTAATTGATATCCTCTATATTGATTATTATATTATTAATTAATTAATTATTATTAATTTATTGATTATTTATTCATTATTATTATTATTTTATTATATTAATTATTATATATTATTATCACTTATTATATTATTTATTGCATTAATTATTCATTAATTATTCATTATCTTACAAAAGTATTATTATATAATTTTTCAGTTTTGCTTTAATATTATTATTATCTATTATTATATTATTATTCATCTTTTTACTCTATTATTTATTATTAATTATTATATATTATTATTATTATTCATATTACCTAATTATTATTATAATTATTATATGTTATCTATTATTTTTAAGTATATATGTTATTATTTTATTACTACTATTATTAATATTATAATTCAATATTATTATTTATAAACCATTATCTATTAATCTATTATTCAATCTAAAAATCATTAATTGCATTAATTATTAATTATTATTGATCTATTATCATATTATTATTATATATTAATAATATTATTAATTAATATATTCATTCATTATATTATTATTACTTATTATTAGATATATTATTACTATTATGTGATGCTGATTATAATATTCATTATTAGTATTATTAATTTATATATGAATTAATTATTATATTATTAGTGATTATTATTAGTATTTTATTATATTATTATTATTTATTATTATATTATTATTATTATTGTATTATTATTATTATTTATTATTATTTATTACTTATTATTATTATTATTATTATTATTATATATTATTTATAATTATTAGTATCATTATAAATTTGAATAATTATATTAGTTAATGATTTAATATTATTATTCATTTAATATTTTCTCAATTTATATCTTTATCTTTTAAATAAATTATTCATCTCGTATTGTAACTTAATTATTTTGATTATGATTATATTACTACATTATTAACTAATTAATTCATATTATTATTATTAATTAATTAGTTATCATTATTCATTATTATCATCACAAATATATTAATTATTCATTATTATTATTTATTATATAAATAGTAATCATATATTATTATTCTTATTATTTATTGTTGATATGAGTTGTTAATTATAATATTATATATATATTATATTTATTATAAAATTATTATCTCATTATAATTTATTTTTATTATTATTATATTAATTATTCATTAAAACAAATTATTTAATAACTTATTATCATTAGTAGTTAATTTCATAATAAATTACTCATATTATTACTTATTATTCATATAACTAGAAGGAATTATATTTTCATATTATTATAATCATAATTATTATTTTATCATTAGTTATTATGTATTAAGTAATTAGTTACAATATCATCTATACAATCTAAATTTATATTGGCTTTAATTACTCTACAATTATTAAATCACTATAATCAATATTCATTAACTAATATAATTAAAATTCCATATATATATAATCTCATATATATAAACAACTATAAATTCAACTACATAATTGTACATTACAATTATTCATATACGATAGCCAAACAACAACAGCCTAATAATACTGAATAATTGACTCTAATCCAATCATTAATCTATATACCTATACACCCCCGAAACCCACAAACACAACAACCCAAACCACAAACACATGCCCACAACACAACAAAAATTTTGTTCAGATATTGGATATAGATGTTTTAAATCCAATATTGCTATTTTTCATTAATTGATAATTATACTTTTTATTGCTGCAAAAATAAGTAAGATATTTAATTCAAAATAACTTTACTTTATATTAAAAAAATTCAACTATTTTTTCGATTATAAATTATTTATTAGTATAATTAATTATTACCATTCAATAATATACTAATTAAATTATTTAAAATTAATTCAATTATTAGCAATATTAATAATGATCTGTACAAATATAATTCATTAATTAATTAAAAGAAAATATATAATAAAAATTAGAAATAATTCGAAAATATTAAAAGTAATTATTATTAATAATAGTTTGTATTATTTTTGAATTACGATATCATAAACAGCTTAAAAAGGTTCCCCAATATAAAATCTACCAAACAACGTAAAATATTAACTATATTTAAATATTATTATTTATAACAATACATAGTAATAAAAAAATAAAATAAAAGATCAGTTGACCCCTAAAAAATGGAACATAAAATTAATTAAATAATTATAAATAACTATATTCGTGTATTAAAAAATTATTATTATAAATATTAAAGTCTATTGAAAAATCAGGATAAATATTCAATCTCTTATCATCACTTTTCGGTAAAAAAATGATCATTATATTAAAATCATATATCATTATATTAAAATATACAACACACAAAACAAAGTCAAGCCACAGCTACGAACCAAAATTGTGAAAGCCATACCATTCACATTATGTATTGACACAATTATTAACAATCATAAACTCATATTATTAACACTATCATAAATATTTTATTACAATCACATAGTCTAAAACACAAACCATACACATTAAAAAATATAAACACAACATCTAAAGAAATATATAAAAAAAATTAATCAAACCTATTTTAAACTCATATACAATTGAACTCATTAAATAATAATATATCAAAACAAAATACTCAGCACAAAAAAAAACCAAATAAAATACTAATACAACAAATAACACTCAAACATTCTTGCAACTCATGCGAGCTAATCACTCTCTTAGTCCAAAAAAAAACACCCAAACAAAACAAAAACCCACACAAACACACCAATCCCTAACCCACAGCCGCTCACGCATCAGTAAGATATACCAAGAAGACCAACCAAAAAAAAAAAAAACTTCCTCCCAAACAGATAAAAACCAGCCTGTACAACACACCACCCCCAGAACCACAAACAACCACACCAACAGAAAAACAAAGAAAAACAAAAACAAAAAAATCTAAAACAACACACCAAAACAAAAAAGCCAGCGCATGATCGAAAAAAGAGAAAATCCAAAAAAAACAAAAAACCAAACACCACCAAAAATGAAAAAAGCAAAAATTATTAAAAGCCCAAAAACCAAAAAAACACACACAAGCACACACAATTAGCAACTCAAAAAAAAAAAGAAAACAAAACAAAAACCAAACAAACACAATCACTAGAGACGCTGAACGGCACAATAAAAAAAGAAACCCAAGAGCAAAAAACAAAAACAGATACAGGAAAATAAATAATTTAGATTACACAATGCAAAAAAAAATAATACCGCCCATAAACATTCACCAAGAAAGGCAAAAACAACAAAACATCAAAAGTAGCACGCAAAAAAAAAAAAAAACCCCTAAACAAAGACCAAAACAACACTGACAAACACAAATCAAAAAAAAAAAAAACCAAAAAACAAAAGCAAAAAACACAACCACAAATTCACAATACAACGAAAGCCCGACAAACGCAAACCACGTACAAACCGCTAAGAAAACAAATTCGAACAACGAAAAAAAACAAGGAAAAAAACGAAACTGATAGAGGCGTAAAACATAATATGATAGGTGTAACATGATACTATAATATATATTGTCATGATGAAAACAAGAAACAAGTACTGCGGTAAACAAAAAGGCGACACACCGATCCAACACGAAAAACCTCACCAACCCAAATACCACAACAATATCAGAAGAATTCGAAACAAAAAACAAAAATTAACCTCAAAACAACACAACCACTAATAATAGCAACAAACACTAAACCACAAAACCAAAACACAAAAACAAATTCTACAATAAAACAACCACCTCACAACGAAAAACAAACACAAAGACCAACACTATACATGAAAAAACAAACAACAACACAAAAACAAAGCAACAACCTAGCATAGAACAAACAAACAACAAAACGACGAACACAAAAGGGGAAACAGAACACAAAACAAAGCAAACCAAGGTATAACAATAACTCCGGACCAAACATCAACGAACAGACACAAAAACAGAAACCACCCACCAATCGACACAAAACCAAAAACGAAAAAACACATACGACCCGCAAACAAACCCGAAAAAACACCACCAACCGCAGAGAACCCAACAGAACAAACAACAAACAAAAAACACAAAAAAAAGCCCTGAAAAAAACAAAAACAACACAACCAGTCTACTAACAACAACAAACAACCACAACAAAACAAACTAGTCCCAACAAAAGCAACAAAAAAACCAAAAACACACACAAAAAACAAACGAACACAAAGCAAAAAAAAAAAAAAAAGAACAAAACAACAGCAAATAAAACCGACACACCAAAAAAAAGAGACAACAAACCCCAACACACCACGAAGAAAAAAAAACCAAAAACAAAAACACCAAACAGAAAACACCACCCAAAAGCGACGCCAAAAACAAAAAACCACCAAAAACAAACAAAACCAAACAAACAAAACCACAAAAACACCAACGAAAAAAAAAAAACCAAAAAAAAAAAACAAAACACACCAACACCCTCGCCCCACAAATAGAAAAAAAAATACAACTCCAAATTAATAAGGAAAAAAAGGCAGAAACAACACCGCCAAACAACAAGAAGAAAAAAAACCCAAAACAAAAAATCCACAAACAACACCACACAAATTTAACACGACAAAAAAAAACAAAAACCAATAAAAAACAAAAAAACGCATGTGGCACACAAAAAAACAACACACACAAACAAAAAAAAAAAGACCCAAAAAAACAAAAAAAACCAAAACACACCAGCGGCGCTGGGGGCGAGGAAAAAAAAAAAAAAACCCCAAAACAAAAAAACCCAGGACAAACACAACAAACAACAAAGCAAGAAAAAAGGAAAAAAACACCCCAAAAAACAACAAAAAAAGCCGAAACAAGCACCTACCAACGAAAACCAACATCAGCGAAAAAAAAAAAACCCAAAAAGCAAACAAACAATCGACCACACAAAATCATACTACACATGAACCACAAACCACAACCAAAACCCAGCTACAAATAAACAACAAGGCAAACCCAAAAAAAAAGAACAAAATACAAAAGTACAACAAAACACATGAACTCGAACCAACCCACAAACAATACAACAACCCACCCCAAAAACACAATACAGCCCCAAACTAGCACTACAAACCAGAATTAACTACACAATAAAGCAACCACCCACTACCCATAACCACACTATGCACATAATCCAAAGACAAAAAACACGAACTACCTCAAACACCGAAATAAACCATCAGATCTAACCCCATAAATAAACTCCCAACGCGAAGCGAAACAACAAAATCAAGAAATCAAAAAAGTCACAATACAAAAATCCCAAAAAAAGACGCAACAATTTAGTTAAAACTATAACACAACAAACAAACACATCACAACCCACAACAATACAACACAAACAACAAAAACGCAAACAAAGAAAAACAAACAATCAAATCAAGAACTAAACAAGAGATAAACAAGCAAACAAATCAAAACAAAACCAAGCAAAAACAACAAACGATAATACAAGAATTCTACTCCCTAACTAAGCCAATCTCAAGGCAACACATATACCAACAAAACAACAAGAAACACGAATCAAGCAAAAGTAACAAGCGCAGCCGAATCGAAGGCAACCCCAATCAACGCTAACAAACTACATATTTCCAAAATCACAAAATCCACCAAAAATAATCGACCCAATACACCTCAAATAAATCCGAAAGCAAACCTTCGATCCAAACGCCGACACACCACAGCCCCCAAAACGATAATATAAACCAAAAACATAAAACCCAGCACAATCGAAAACCCATCACAAAAAAAATAACAAAAAGAAACAAAACAATCGTCACTAAGAAAGCATCGTCTGATAAAAAAAAAAAACACAATGACCATCAAACACACCCAGGTAAACACCCGATACAAACTGAGACAATACGAAACACCGACCACATCACACAACCAACACACGAAATCTAAAATCAAAAAACATCAAAAACGATCGACCCCACCAACCAGACCCTTGATGTCGAACATACAACCCAACGAACCACCCACATACCATAACACACAGATAAAACCAAAAGACAAAAAAACGCACAAATCCAAAGAAAATAGCATCTCACAATCTAACAAAGAACCCAGACCAGAAGAAATCCCAAACATCACCTGCAAAACAACCACACACCAACCCACCCCCCCTTTTCAACAGCTCTGACAACTTACCAGCAACACACTCTCACACTCTCCCGTGCAAATCAAGCCCTGATCAAAACACACTACCTACCACACCTATACATCCTCGCGTTCCACAATTTCCTGGCACAGACCGCCTTCAAATACTAAACGACTGCCTTGATTCTACTGACAATTAGTGCCAGGCCGCTCCAAAACGCGGCTAGAAAAACCCCCCTGATAAAAACGTATTTAAAAAGTCATGTCACATTTCTCTCTCCAACATGACGGCCAATCATTATATTATTCTCTGGTGGAGTTACCCCGCTCTGCAAATCAGTTTCTTTCCCACGATTCGCAATTGATAAAAAAATGGCCACTACATAAGTCAGTGTAGCTTAGGTTCGAAACGTATTGCATGACGTCTATTCCATTACTCAGATTTATATATCATTATCTGATTGATTCATTCAACTCGTTTCCAACTACTCAGATTCCATGATTTGCATGTACTATTATTTTTCATTGAACATATGTCGCTGGATGTATTCATAATAAACGTTCTCTATTTACTTGACGTATTATTAAAATATATATATCTGATCCAAATAATTTAATTAGATCAATCTTATTTTATAATTATATACGGAGTTCCTAAGTTTATTATTTGTATGATATTATTAATTTTTCAGGACCATATAATATATCGCCGCCATCCATCCGCAAAATTTACTGATGAAATATTATTTATCGCAACCAATTGGACTTATAATATTAATATATTAAATATCGTTTATAAATTTGAATAGTATCGGAAAGTGTTTAAATAAATATTCTATGTTTTGACTGCAATGGTGTAATATAATTTCCTTATCCGAATTTATTACTTGCTGGATTATGCTTGGAGACGGTTAAGTTATTCAACTTCTTATGTTCTTGTGATTTATTACTAGATCAACTCAATCTCCTATGTTAGTACTCGCTGTTTCTTACGTACACGGGGATGTAATAACTACAAATCTCACACAACATCTACACGAAGAAATTGCAAATCTACTCCCAAAATCAACAACAGTTCTAATGTCACATATCTGCGAGACCTTAAGGCTGACACCTCGCCCCTCGAAAACTCACACCGAAAACCTAAACCGAACATTGATGATCACCTATCATCGCTCACAGAATACTGGGATATTGGGGGCATACTTTCTTGAAGAACAAATTTATGAGACAAGTTGATCATAACTTTTACTATAGAAATTATGTTACATATATTTGGGACACAACTTAAATCATTTATAAGAAGGTTTAATTTTTGACTTGCACATTTAAAGAACCACTTATGTTTCTGTTGCAAAATTTTGAATGAACACTTGCATCTTTCTCTGTCATAATTGAATCAGCCCAGCACATTTATCTGCATCAAAACCTTAGTTCTGCAGGAAGTTATCTATTATATATTGGTTATAGTTATTGCATCCATTTCCACCTATTCCACAAACCCAAGAAACCTTTCATGAGCTACCCTTTTTTCATAAAAATACCAAACACCAAATGATGTGTCACTGCTCTCTTCTGCCAGTACTGTAGACTTAAGCTTTCTTTGCATTCTTAATGATATCTTTAACAACCAATCTGAATAGAGCAATGAGTTTTTTGAATTTGCAGAGATGTATATATATTATATATATATATATACTATATATATATATATATATATATATATATATATATATATATATATATATATATATATATATATATAGTATATATATAATATTTATATATATTATATATTATATATATGTATATATATATATATATATATATATATATATATATACTGTATATATACTGTGTATATTTTTTTTGCCTTTTTCAATACAGTTTCAAATTTTCATCATTTGTCTCAATTCTCATGTGAAAAAAATTCTTGAGAACACTTTGATGTAGATCTTTACTCCTAAAAGAGAAGTCATGTGTGCCACAAGACATTTTACTCTGATTGACAAAGTAATTTTTCTATTTTTTCCTATTATCGTACTTTTTTGCTTGCAGATTCCATCATGACATTTACAAGCATATCCTCCATGGAGCATTTTGCTGCTGCTACTACTGCTTTATGCCACTGTGATGAGACATTTTTTACAATATTTAGGCTATACATGCGCTTGTAGCGGGTAAAGGTCTGATGAAGAATGGACCCAAAATGCCTTGTATTGTAGTTGGTTAGAAAAAGAGACATTTTGGCCCTTGGGTTATTTTGAATGCACAAACAGACTAGTTAATTTTAGTTAGAAAATGTATAAAATTGTAGGAACACTTGAAGGAATGTCACCACACTGTGTCCGCTTCTGATTATAGAAAATTAATTTGTTCCTTTTTAATATATTTTTTTTTTTTTTTTTTTTTAATTTTTTTGAAAGCTAAATAGTAGTACAGTATCCAGGGCTGCGGAGCCGGGAGCCAGAGCCGTGGAGCCGCAAGGTTTTGGGTGGAGCCGGAGCCGGAGGCGAAACTTTTTGAGGGACTGGAGCCGGAGTCGGAGCCGGAGGCGAAATTTTGGGGGATCTGGAGCCGGAGTCGGAGGCGAGATTTTAAGGGGACCTGGAGACCGGAGCCGGAGTTTTGGAGCGCAACCAAACAAGAGGCTGCTCAGGCTCCCGGCAATATAACAAAATTAAGTAAATTAGTAATTTTATTACTACAGGTGTTTTATACTAATATATATATAATATATATATATTATAATATAATATATATAGTTAAATATATTATATGTATATATATATATATATAATATATATAATATATATATTATATATTATATATAATTATTATTATAAATATATTATATATATATATATATATTATGATATAATATATATATTTATTTTATATATTAGATATATTATATATATATATATATATATATATAATATCATATATATATATATATATATATATATATATATATATATATATATACTATATATTCTTATAAATATATATATAATATATATATAATATATATATATATATTATAATATTATATAGATATATATATATATATTAATAATATTATTATACTAATATATATATATAATATATATATTTATATATATATATATATATTATAATATATATGTATATTCTATTTATCGCTGAAAATTTGATTAATCATAATGATTTTTCAATAATACATAAGGCAAATTTGTTTATTAATGGGAGATTATTACGAAAAATCCAATACATATCAATTTGCTGAAAGTAAAAATGGAATAAACCCATGTACTTGAATATATTACTCACTTTGAAGATAAAAATACTTTCATTTGTCAATATGAAATAGTTAACACAGTTGATGGGAAACAGTCAGTTCGAACATACACAAAAGAGTCTACCTAACTACCAGTTTACTCATGGGTCACAAACATTATTGGATCCTCTATATTAAAATGCTAATCATTTCTGCAATTTCCAGTTAAATTGTTTAAAAAGAAAGGTGAAGCTAAAGATAATCCAGGATAAACCTCTAATTTCAAAACTCAGACTAAAATGGAATCTTTTTCAGTTGCCATTAACTTGTTCTGTCTATGTAAGTGAAAAATTCAAAATACAATTGATTATAATGTTGTTAAAGATAGTGACCCATTGTTTTTTTTTTTTGCATCACCAGGATTTAAAGCAAGAAACTGGAAGTCCCTTTAGACTGGAAAAATATATGTAAAATAGTTCTATAAGAAGAAATAAACAAAATAATAAGCTTAAAATTGTGAATGAAAGGGACGCTTTGTGCATTTTAAAAATGGATACTTATACATGGGCAAAGCTAAATTATTTTTGTCAATAATTTTTTATATGTGGACGAAGATAAAATAATATTTCTAAAACGTTAGCAGTAAAAGAAAAAAAATATTCAACATTTCAAGCGAATGTTATTCAAAGAACATGTAAACTAGAAAAAAACGAATTTGAAATAACAAGAGAAAGTAATTAGTAGTTTACGGATAACGTATTCAAACATGAATCAGTTACGATGACAAATTAAAATAGGACAATGAAGGGTGAGGATACCGAAGCTGGTAATGTGAAACTGATTTTTATTGAATGCCAAAATGAAGAAGTTATAGTTGTTTTCAGAGTGAACTTGAAAACTATGAAAAGACTATGCTCCGATGACGTTAACATTGCACACATGAGATGAGGAGTTCATACTTTACAGTTAGAAGTGCGTGATGGTTTCCAAAATACTCATACAGCAAATCTTATAAGCAAGGCGAGACAAATAGCAAAAGCAGCACGTACCCCAAAATTAATGGAAGTTCTAAAGATTCAAGCTGGAAAAGTGGCAATCTTAAGGTCAAGAGACAAGATGGGGAAGTACATGTCTTATGCTCTAAAGGCTTCTGCAACTAAAAGATTATAGTAGTAGCATGATGGGTGCCGGTATTCCTGAACTTTCTCTATCCAATAGTCAATGGGATCAAATCGAAACCCTCGAAGAATTATTAAAACACCCATACCTTACAACAAAAAATGCTCAATCAGAAGACTTGACTGCAGGAAAATTTTCCTAGAGAAGGGATTTTGGCAGATGACAAAAAATGTTCCATGAAAAGAAGGAAAAGAATGCTAACTGAAAATAAAATACTTTTGTTGGCCATCTTTGTTCGGAATCTTTCTCAGAACTGAAGATCTGGTATTTGAAAGCTAGCGAGTGTTCTTTGGTGAACTAGCTTAAAATGAATAACGCTATCGAACAGAAAATCTGGGCCGGAGTCAGATAGTTCAGCAGTTTCAGGAATCTTCGCTTGTAGAATTTTGTCAGCATGAAGATGAAGAAGTCAAATTTGCCAGATAGTGGGAAAAATTGGAGCACATGACATAGAATGATAAAAACTAAAAAGACATCTACTAGTAAAAGACAATCAACCTAAATATCTTCTAGAAAAATTAAAGTAGAATTCATAGAATCATGTAGATGGAATAACATGAAGAATCAACGGCGGAAATCAAAGTTTATAGAGTCTTAATGAGAGGACAAATATCAAAATTCATGTACATAAAATTTTGCAAGATGCCGCTTGCTACAATTAACAGCTGTTGCCTCTATTAAATGGAGGATTAAACATTTGCCAACCTTGCTATTAATAATAAATCCGGATCTAAGGACATCGTTAAAGGCGGAATATATTATCAATACAAGGTATTTTCAGCACAAGTAAAATTGTTGTTGAATAAATTTAGTATTACATTGGTCGGGCTGTTCAAAAGAGAAATTATTTTAACACACAAAAAGAAAAGTGGATTATATATATATATATATATATATATATATATATATATATTATATATATATATATATATATATATTATTCATATATATAATTATATTATATATTATATATATATATATATATAATATATATATATAATATATATGATAATATATAATAATATAATTATATACAGGTATTGTATGTATATTAATAAAAAATCTGTTTTTGAATAAAATTGTTAATATTATGTTCAGGCTCATTGTTCAACGAGGAATTATTTTATAACTTTAGCATGAGTCTAAAATTTGATTTTATATTGTTTTTGGGAAAAAAAAATAATAAGATTTAGTATTTGGTTTCTGCTACACGGCAGTTCATCGTTTCAAAATAATAGGAAATTATATTAAAATTTAGGAAGAAAGTGAATGATTCCTTTTCTGTATTTCTTAAAATTCTTATTTTCTATGAAATATTTTCTAAGTTTTCAATTCTAAGCTAATAGATTAAAATGTCATTAACAATATATTTAATTTCATTATCCACTCAAATTTTGTATCAGAATTAATGATTTCATGACTGTAGAATGGAGAAGGAATTATAACTAAGGGTCGGAGCCGGAGCCGGAGTCGGAGCCGAACAATTTCAAAATGCCGGAGCCGGGTAAATTTAAAATGCTGGAGCCGGAGTCGGAGCCGGGTAATTTTAAAATGCTTGAGCCGGAGTCGGAGCTGGGTAATTTTAAAATGCCGGAGTCGGAGCCGGAAAAAAATTTGCCGGCTCCGCAGCCCCGACAGTATCCATTCATTTTTAGTCTAGATATTTAAAATTTTGAAAATAAGGGACTATTAAGAACTTTCTAATCATTTACCAGTACATTACTTTATGATTTTTCAAAAATCATTTTCATTTCCAAATTTAGGAAGGGAGTGGGCATGGAAAATTAAGCACTATTTATATTACTTAATGATTTTCAAAACTCTTCCATTTCCAAATTTAGGGTGGGAATGTTTCCCCCCCCTTTCTTGTGGCCATGAGCAGCAGAGATATATATTTCAAAAACTTAATAGCAGTAAATAGTAAATGAAATATTGCCATTTGAAGTAAAATTGGCATTCCTAAGCACAGATTTATTCAGAATGTAGTAATCAAATTGCTTCATGGGGTACTACAACAAAAAGCTTCCCTTCTTTCATATTGCAGTGACTATTCAAAACTAACACCTTGGTTTAGAAACCAATCAATGGCACATCTTAGAGAAATTCATAAAAATTTCT
Organism: Trachelipus rathkii; assembly: GCA_015478945.1. NCBI lineage: Eukaryota > Metazoa > Arthropoda > Malacostraca > Isopoda > Trachelipodidae > Trachelipus > Trachelipus rathkii. Next base: position 15,581 of record JABUQX010025461.1, read on the forward strand.
TAAAATATTTGATGTTGGTAAACAAATTCTAAGCAAAAGAGATACTACTGCTTTAGAAATAATCCCCAATATCAGTCATTTCAATCATTTTTATGTAAAGCACAACAAACAGAACTTTTTAGTGGACTTAAACCAATGCAATCATCCTAGAGGGTTTCAGTTAAAATTTATTAAGTCCTTATTTAAGTGATAAAATCTTGTACTTGCAACCTTTGCTGTATTTCCGATACAATATTCTGTATCTCCATCGTGTGTTTGAAAAACATTCGATTTAGAAACCCTAATAAATGTTTTTGTGGATCAAACAACAGTCTGCAATAGCTCGCGGTCAAGGACCAAACGCTTTGCGCACATGTTGTACATATAGCCATTCCCTACACCTCAGGATCAAATCCTTGTCAGGACTTTAATAAATTTTTACTGAAAACCCTAATATTGTGGAATAGATTATACGAGCATATGAGATATAAGTGGAGCTGTGTCCGTACATAAGAACTAGTTACTGTTCATCCTGTGTCGAGCACGCGTTTTCATACAATCTAATTACTTGATACACTGAAATGCAGATTACTTATGACATCATTATCTGGTGAGTAGATATCTATTATACAAGATGAGCACATGAAGTAAGTGTCATCTTTCAGTCTGATATTAGTCACGTTAACAAAAGACTCAAATCGAATTATGTTATTACGGCAAGCAACCTATCAAAGTAAAACTTCTCATTTCAGAGTATAGAATAGAATTTATTTTTATTTAGAGAGAGTGAGATCAAATTAATAAACGTTTAAAGATTGGTATAATTCAACTCGACAACGTTCATGGCTTGCGTCAAAATCATTGTCCACCAGAAAGATTGTCGAAGAGTAGTGATATTAGGTTGCTCATCTAGGTTTGAAACTTGCTTTAATGTAATTTAATCAGGAACCACAAAATGTTTTTAAAAAAAGTCCATCAGATACATCAATTCAAAGTGATTGAAAAAGAACGAATATGGTCAACGACATATAGGGTGATGTGAGTTAGCGAGATGGAAAACTTTGAAAAATTGGTGTAGATATTGTAAAAGCCAATGAGACACTGAAACTAGTGACACTAAATATTTACATAGAGCTATATTTCGTGATTTCTGAAATCACTCTCGCTCGACTTATGTGATGAGTAGGCCAATTTTCATACTCTCCGAGTACAGTAATGTAGACAACAATTTAATGATATTATCTGTATATTTAATAACATAGCTCTAGCCAATGTGGTTCTTTTGCATATATATTGACTCCTGAAACTCCACTCCATCCACTAGTGAGACAATAAGTGGAGCCTTGCATTCTAGTTACGGCACAAGGAAGTAGCGAGGAGTGGTTAGTGCCGAATACTATAGTACGCCACTCATCTAAATTTAGTGAAAAATTGAGTGATGATAGTTCTTGAGCAAATATCATTTTATAGTTAATATATTAATGAGTGAAATGATGAAGGAATAAATATTTACACTACATATGCGTCTCTCTAGAATTCCTATCTTCTTATACTTTAGATTTATATAATGGATTCACATGATTTATATTGAAAAATCAAAAAGTGTATTGAAACTGGTGTTATGTTTTTACATAGATAAATAGAACCAATGTGTGCACTTATTAAGTGTAGTTCCCTTATGTATACAAAAAATGATAGTTTATGTTTATATGAGAGTAAGATATGTAAAGAGACATTAAAAATTGTACATGTATTTGAATAATTTCTATTTTCTTTTGTGTGTTTGTACCTTGTTTTTTTCTGTGATATATTTTACCTTATTTAATACATATACTAGGATAAAAAGATAGTACATTTTATTAAAAATAATTTTCCTCAACATGACCATGCAACAAGGTCGCATAAGGCACAATTTACTCTTTAAGAAAAATTTACCTACAAAACTTGATTTATGAAAGTGAAATTATCTATAGTGACTTCTCTTCAGAGAGTGTGCAGATACCACGAGTACAGTTTTATAGATTTCACTAGTAATCAAGAGTAATCCTTGTTATGCTATTAGTAATAAGTTGGTTTACGAGAGAGTCCTCAGCGTGTTCCGTGAGACGAATGTCACATCTGGTCATTCCGGATTCCACGGAATATCTGATATATTTCCGGTCTTTCGCAATCTTACAGATGATATATTCTATGACATAGATCTAGAGTGACTACGCAAAATTTATTCTTGAGATGTCATTGCATCGCATATTACTTTCTGTTCATTTTATTTACGGTGAACCATTAATTTTATTTGCTTTACCAATGAGATATGAGAATCATTATAGATAATTAATTTATATTGAATAAGTATTGATTCATCAGAATAAATAAGAAAATAGATATCAATATCCATACCTTTTCATTACCTAAATTTATTAATTAATATATAATCACTATCAGTTGCAATAATGAACTGTGCCTGTAAAGTTTACGATTAATATATATATTATTTATATTTTTTCATAAAATAAGATATAAATAAAAATCAATATTATTAGATTCATCCTATAAGTTTAAATATTTCACCTCGTTGACTTATGAGCCTGAACATTATATATAAATTATTTTATTCCCAAAACGAATTTTTATATATATATGTATATTATTTTTACAGAAGATAAACACCACGCTCAAGGCAGAGCCCTTGTAATATCTTAGGAGGTAGGGTGTAATCTCAAAATATAAACATCCGTATAGCAGGAACGAAAGCTCAAAGCACTCTAAGGAGAGAATTGTCATTCAATTCTCTACCATCCTTGACCAGTTAGACGAAATCCCGGCTCCACTCACTATGTTTGGTGAGTTAGTCTAACACTGAGCTACCGGCGCTTTTTCAATAAATATATTAAATGTATAATATTTATTAATTAAATAAAAAATTAATAATAACATATATTTACAGCTCAATTATATTTAACGCTACATTTATTTATATATCATAGCTTATTATATATTGCTGCTTAAGTAACAATACATGTACTATTAGTGTGCGATTAAAATTATTATTTACTATTGTTGTGTTTTTTTCGTACCATACACTACAAAATATTTTACATTATATTTCACTAATATTCTACTATCTATTACTTATATTTATCTATATAATTTAAATATTATTATTATAATTATATATAATTAATACTACTATTTAAAATTTTTATTTAATTAAATTGTAATAGTATATATACTATTTAGTATTTCATATTAAAATTAGTTCAAAACTTGCAATAATTAAATTAATATTACGCTGTTAAACACTATAAATTACACTGTTTTTCTCATAACTTATATACATCTCACTTTACTTGTGGTATTAACTACACGAATCTCATCTTACCATTAGATACACTAATTATTTATTATATGTTTGTTTAAATTTCACACTATACAACTAACTATTGCATTCGAAATGCTTAAATAATATAAATAGATCATTAGAGTTGAGGAAATTTCCGTTATCATTACTAGACTAGCCTAGCTGTGAAAAGAAGTATTTTCTCGAAAATATTTACTGAATGATTTGAGAATAATGTCAAGAATATAATTCTTCAATATTGCAAATCACTGACTGACATATGAGAGAGGATAAGACGCAGCTTCACACTTTCTATAATTTAAAGTATGCGAACGTATAGTCTCTACATTTTTTAAGCTTTATCTGAGAGGCATTATTATTGAGAGTATAATAATTACATCCAATTTAATTATAAATAGAAGTGACTTTGCACTGAAAAATATGTTGCATGCACTCTTAGCTCAAGTATTTTTGATATGACAAGGGAATATAAATATATTTGGTGGTTAATTACCGGGTTGATTTTATCTCACTTCCTATAAATATTTTAAAACACTTTTTATAATAAATATATAAGATAAATATTATAATATTTCTTTGCATATTTCTATGCATGTAGCACTACACTTTTAAAAGATAATATTAGGGTATGACGACTGTCTCTCTCTCTCTGACTATATAGATAGTCCTCATAGAGGCACATTATCTTGATATTCTTGATTCGCTATATATCTTTTCAAATTCTGCTCTTTCTCTCTCATACATTTGCATAACCTATTCAGATTTTATCCTTTAACTACTTCTTACACTCTTCTCTCTGTGCATTGCTAACTCTCTAGTAGTCTCTCTCTCTTCTGATCTTACAATATTTTGCTGTACCACATACATTGCATGATGAGTCAAAACTACTATTAAGGTTGTATGCTGAGTACACCGTATATATAAAGTGAATGTAAATATAAACCGACTCCGGCTCACCAGTATATACAATAAGCCTATTTTCGATAAGGCGTTATTTATATTTTTAAAGTTTCCTATCTGATTAAATATTATCGACTCCATATAAGTACTTTAATAATATATATACATAATAATTATCAGTATATTTCTTATAGGTAGATAAAGGGATTTTATATACTATAATAAACAAAGTGATTATATGTCGATAATAAAAATATTTTTTCAAGTTAACTAATTCTTTATCCCTGCATGGAATCCGCTGGATATATTATTATATTATTGTGGTAATTTAATTTAGTAGTTCACTTTTTGTTTCTCTTTTATTTTTAAAATTTATTTCAGGCTTGAACTAAAGTACGAATTAATTAGAAAGTTATGGCTCTTGGTGAGATATTTATAGATCATTATAAGATGTCTATTGTTGTGATATATGTTTAAAGTAATGATCTGGTCGTGTGTGTCTTACAATATGAAGATAGCATCTTTTTCACAAAATAGTCGTCTAAGTTACAGATTCTTTTGGCTTTCTACACATTGATCGAGTGTATCGGTATGGAGAGATAGATTAAGTATATTCAGAATTTGCCCTAGGAAGTCTCATTCAAATATCACTCTTGTAAGTCATATTAACCTATATTTTATTGACTGAATTTATTTATATAGGTCGACAAGATATCTACTCTCTTATACATGAGATACTCAATGGTCGATTTGATTTAACTGTCTCAACAATAGTCGAATTAGTGATATTTGTCGTTTTATTTAACAATTTTGTTATATACTAAGCAATACAGAGACCCCTTTTTTTATTGGTTGGTTACCTATATAATTTTTTTCCAAATAACTTATTGTTAAATTGCTCACATTTGTCAGTAGTCTGGTGGCTCTTGACATCAATATTCTATCCCTTGTGAGTCTTGTCCCCTGTCCCTTTTTATGTTTATGATGTACTTATGTGCATACTGGACAGTGGAGAGTTATTTAGATTTTACTTAGAAATTCATTTTTTTTAATATTCCAATCACAAGATTTTTACTTCCTCTTTACCAGGTTTTATGCATAATTAAATGATTCTTTTATCTCCTTTTTTTTATTTTCAATGCTATTACCATCACTGATAGGCATGGCCTTATTGAAAGGGGGGATGATATGTAAAAAAAGTAGGCGACTAACTCAGATTCAGCCTCTTGTAACTCTCGAGTAAGTGCAGACACAAGCTTTAAAGTGAGGAAGATCCAAAGATGTAAGAGAATTCCACAGAACATATACTATATGCCTAGAGAGCAGGAATAGGGAGTCAGGAGTAAGTTTTTAAGGTTGACTCCTGATTCTCTATTTCTGTTTCATGTCACAATGTTCTGTGCCACATGAAACAAACTGTTCATATCATCTGTATATTAATTGCAAAACGGAAAAAGATTCTTTTGAAGGCAGGGTAATAGTTTGTATACTTTTAATCTAAGTATTTTATTTACCCCAAATTTTATTAGAGTGTATTATTTGCTAAATATTAACATGGGTAAGTGTGAGCTAGATACAAGAAGATAAACTTAGAGTAGGATAGATATGCTGGTGAGAAAACATTAAAATTAAAATATAAGATTCTGGTTAGATGGAAATAATGTATTTATTGCAAGATCTATTGATGAAATATAGTTCAAGAGTGTTCAAGAATAGGTTGGAAGATCAGGAATGTGTGTAAGTTTCCTAATAATTTTCCCAACTGTTTAGAATGCAGATTAAATTCTTTTTCCCACACATACATCAATATGAGAGAAGCGCTGTAATAAATTGGTGTTGTGTAAATAGGGGACTTCAGCATTTGTATGAAATGGGGTTTAACAGCCCTCTTTGAGATCGCTTCCCCCCAAAATTAAAAATGAGAAATGTTTCAATGGGGGAAATAGTAGAAATAAAGATCAATGTAATAGTAGAAAGGCAGACCTAAAGCCATAGAACATCAAAGTTAGAAGATCCAAATTTTTTTTTATATTAAATGTGTTAATGCTTTCATTGTCACAACATTCCACCCTTCAGACAAAAATTATGGAATAGACTATTATTAGGTCTCGACAGGCCCATGTGGCTTCTTACTGTTTCTATATTCTAGAAAATTGAGATTATTGAAGGAAATTCTTAGGCATCTGACGATCTGAATCTCTGAGAAGATAAAATTTTCAAAAAATCTGATTGTTGTTATGGAAGTTGAAGTTATTTAAGCAAATCTAGCTGTGATCAGCTGCCTCTGTTTTCATGATGAAAAGAGAAAGTTGCTGCAACACTCCTTATCATCTTTTGATGGTGAATGAAATACAGGTATTAAGGTATTGTTTGGCTAGTTATAGATTATTATCTAGTTGATTTATTTTTAAATGAGAACTTCTGTTTCCATCACAATGCTGCATTCCTATTCTAAAGTATTTCTCGCAATTTAACTCTTTCAATATTTTTTTCTAAAGTGGTGTGTAAGAAATCATTTTTTGAAGGGGAAGATGACTCGACCTCCTTATTACGATGAAAATTGAAGTCATACACCTCATCAGAAATTTTAAAACTTAAAGAGTAACTGGAAGACCTACACACAATCTCTCTCTCTCTCTCTCTCTCTCTCTCTCTCTCTCTCTCTCTCTCTCTCTCTCTCTCTCTCTCTCTCTCTCTCCTCTCTCTCTCTCTCTCATCTCTCTCTCCTCTTCTCCTCTTCTCTCTCGTCTCTCTCTCTCTCTCTCTCTCTCTCCTTCTCATCTCTCTCTCCTCTCTCTCTCTCATCTCTTTCCTCATCTCTCTCTCTCTCTCCCTCCATCTTCTTTCTTCTTTCCTCTCACTCTCCTCTCTCACCATCTTCTCTCATCATACTCTCTCTCCTATCCATCATCTCTCCGTCTCGGTCTACTTCACATCTTCTTCCTCTTCTCTCCTCTCTCTCATCTTCCTCCCTACTCTCTCTCTCTCTCTCTCTACTCTCTCTCTCTCTCTCTCTCTCTTCTCTCTCCCTCTCTCTTCTCCCCCTCCCTTCTCTCCTTTCTTTCTCCATGTACTTTCTCCCTTACTTTTTCCCTTTCTCTTTCTCTTTCTTTCTCTTCTCTCTCTTTTCTCTTCTCTTTCTTTTTCTCTTTCTCTTTCTCTCCTTCTTCCTCTCTTTCTTCTCTTATCTTCTTATCTTCTTATCTTCTCTCATCTCTCTCTTCTCTCTCTCTCTCTCTCTTCTCTCTCTCTCTCATATTAACCCCTATATATTTAAAATCCTGAACTTCTGAACTAATTTCTAACCTTTCTTTCATATCTTTTATAACTTGTTCCATTAATATTTGAGAGCCACCAAAGCAAAAATCACATGCGTACACATAACCCCTATTAACCTTCCTTCCCTCTTCCACAAAAATAATGCTGGTTTCAACCTACTCTTTACACCCTCTAAATCCTTAGTCATTTGCTTTCCACCACCTTATTATAGACCAAGCTCTTGCAGCATCTTTCAAGCCATATAATTTTCTTTAATTCTAAGATACACTCTTTCGCTTCTTTTGGAATACTCACATAACACCACACTTCTTTTTATTACACCACCTTGTAAATACGCTGATTTTATGTCAATAGAATTATACTCCCATCCTTCTCTTTTTATAATGCTTAAACATATCCTCAAAATTTCACCTGAACAGGTCGGAGCTTCAGTAATTAAATCTTCTCCATCTTCGAACCCCCCTTGCAACTAACCTGGCCTTCCATATATTCTTCCCTTCTTTCAACTTTTCTTTTATCACTCAACGAAGAGATATCTTCTTTTGTCCTATGTCCTTCACCTTCTTAAAGACAGTGTGGTCACTGTAATCTTGTGAAATTCAACTCTTTTAAAACTTCCTTTCATATCTCCTTCTCAGAAACACTTCCCAACTCTTCCATCTCCTTCTACGGCTTTAACATCTCACTTGTGAACAACATAAGCAACAAATTGTCTTGGAAACCTCTTATCACAATTCGGAATGGTTGCTCAGGTGGCCTCTCGCATTCCTACACCATTGCGTCGCCCTCATATCACAAGAGGTGCCTTGCTCTCACAGGAATAGTGTATGATCGTTGGATATTCAAGGTTTGGTTATTGTGGTGCTTCCTTTCCAGCCACATCTGTTCTGTAGAACTCCTTGCCTTCATCTGTTTTTCCTGCTGTATTTAATCTTCCTCTCCTTAAGGGTCACGTTTGCGCCTACCTGAGGGAATTGTGTTAGGCATGGGATTGGATGGGTTTTCATTCCTTTTGTTTATTTTATCCCCTTCTTGAAAAGGGTCCTGCCCGTGAGTGGTGGTAATGTGTTGAAAAAAAATTACTTAGGTATGGTAGTTTAAAGAAAGCTGCTTCAGTTATGTTCGATCCATGAAGTTAAACAGTGCAACTATCAAAATTTGTAATTGGCAACTCTTAAATTACACAAGACATTGAAATTCTATTCTTCGATATTTTAAATGGTTTTTTTTTTTTTTTTTTTTTATACATCACTTAAACTTTATCATGAAAATAAATATAATTTACATATTCAGATTAGAAAATATTACCAGTATATATCAATATGATTAGCATTTCGATTTGTGATATATGCTAGTAATGTTCCATTTCTGTATCGTCTATTATTTTAACCTGAAACTTATTTATACTAACTTCTTTCATGTTGCATTGTTGAAATTATATTTACAGTGCCTGGTTGGGGCTCAACTCATGTACAAGGGTTTGGAGAAGAAGCTGGGGTCAAAAGTCAAATATTTAATCTTATCAAATCAATTAAAACTGTTATGAAATGTAAGTTCATGGATATTATTTTATTATTGAATATATATATATAATTATATATTACTTATTGCATATATATACTATATAATATATATAATATACTCTATGTATATATATCATATATTACTATATATAGTATATATATACTATAGTTATATATATTATATACTCACTACTATATACATAAATATTATATAATCATATATATATCCTATATAATATTATTATACTATATACTTATTATATTATATATATATTTAATTATATACTATATTATACTATATAACTATATATATATATCAATTATCATATATATATAGTATAGTGAGCTACTACTACTACTATTATATATATATATATATATATAATATCATTATACTAGTATATATACTATATATATATATATATATAATATATATATATATATTTATATTATATATATATATTATAGTTAAATATATATAATTAAGTTATATATATATATTATATATATATAATACTATAGACAGATATACTACTTATACTATATATATATCAGATATATATAATATATATATATAATATTATACTATAATATAACTCCTTCTTCTTGTTCTGCTTCATTCTCCTTATACTTTTGCCAGAATGGGAAGTAAGGATGCTCGACCGGGCATCGGAAAGAAAAGAAACAGTAGAAGAACATGACACAAGTCGAATAGAAAGCCCAGCGACGGGCGAACCCCTACAGTACCATTAATTAGCTCGGAACTCTGTCGCGTCAGAAATCCACCCCCAAAGCTTCACTGGAGCAGCGATTAGACCCCACTATGGGAGAATGTCAATGTCAACGGTTTCCCGATTCCCTTGGCCCAGGTGGCCACACCCATACCCCTTCACAATCCCCCGCCATTCCACTCCTGCTATATACACTCTTCTGCGCCCTCTACCAAACTCACACTGTCTCTCCTTCAAACACAGTTTCGTTTACTGGCCCAATCCCAACTTTTCTCCGTTCGATCTCCCAGGCCCGGCCGGTTGCCCCAACACCCAACTCGCCACTATACATCCGCTTTAACCAAACTGACTATCATTCATCCCCTTTCCATATGACCAAAAGCCAATCAACTACTGTTCTTTACTCTACTCATTTTCCCTTTCTTCACACCACACCACTCTCTAATAAGTTCAATTCTCTCAACTTTGTCAATTCTTCTCACAACCTAGCACACCCCTCAACAGATTGTCCATCTGAACACATTGACTTTAGATCTATACTTCTTAGACCATAGTCTCACTACTTATACAATAACACAGGTAACGTACATACCCTCAGTGTAAACCCCTAGCGCACTCCAGATTCAGTCCTTTTACATTCACCCAACGATTTAATTGCACCAGCACCTTCCCTCCATTCACAACTTTCCTACTACACTCTGATTGGTCCGTTCCCTTTCAATCCACAATACTACCCGAAATTATTTAGAACTCAACACTTGTTCCAGCTGCTCACCAATATATAACCTAACTTCACACTGAGGATGTCCTCACTCACAACCATATACCGTATCTAGCTTCCACGCTTTACTTCACAGCCCCTCTCTTTACACACCTGCCAATCTCCTCCTACCAATCCTTCAAACTCTCTTCAGATGTCACCACACCCACAGAACCAAAATCATCTCGCATTATCATAGGTAGCGGCAGCCCTCCCTCATCTCCATTTCTCCACCTTACCAACCCGATACCCTGCATCCCACCACGAAATTCTTTCCATTAACCCCACTCCGATAGTACAAATTGAATAACCAAGGAGACATTTAACACAACCGCTTCACTCCGCTATAAGCTTAAACTAATCACTTTCGAAACCTTGTATTCTTACACACGCTTCACTATCATGCCATACAACCTTTTGATTCCATACCCTCAGAAGCCCCTACACCAACCACAATGCTTTAATTAATTCGCATTGAGCAACCTTCCATTAACTCTATAACTTTCCAATACTCTAATCATAAAAACCTAAATTACAATTTTATCAATTCTTCTTTTCCTACTATTTTTTTTTTTTTTTCTAATCATTTGATCAACATGTAAAGATTTGATCCACACCACCTCTACCACTCTATAACGCACATTATCTCTCACCAATCAGGTCCTTCAGTCACTTCGTCGCACTCTTTCGACCAAGATACCAGCCAGTATACCCTCCCTAACCAACACTCAATTACAACTTATTCCCCTGCTATAATTTCTACAGTGTGTTCCCCTTTTTCTCCGTTTACACTTATATAAGTCGGTACTATTACCGCTCTCGTCCAATCCCTTGGAACGACCTCACCTCTATAAACGCTTTATTACCCAACTTCCAAATCCAATCAATCACCATCTCGCCTCCCGTTCTTGTTGATATCTTCACCAGTAATTTCATCCTATACCTGCAGGATTTGTACCATTACTTCAAGCTTTTCACGTAGTATATTACGTATATTATTCTTTCTTTCTTTCTCTCACCTTCCTCTCTGCTCCCAAGATTGGGGAAGGTGCTGGTACCAACATCGGAAAAGAAATCAGCAGTAGCGACAATCATGACACACAACGCTCGCAAAAGAAAGGCCCAGCGCTACCCCGCCACCTCTCTGTACCATTAAAAGTGATGAGCTCGGTCATCAGGCACACCGAAAAGCACCCTAGAGCACTCATAGACCGCGACGGACCCTCACTATCCGTGGTAAATCGTCAATGTAAGGTTTCATTCCCTGCGCCCAGGTGGGCCTCAACCATGCCCCCATACAAAACCCCGCCATTCTCTCCTATCATGCACCTTATTCTCGCGTCTCTGCCAAAACTCACATTATTCTCTCCTTCAGACAATTCGTCACCGACTCAAGCCACTTTCTCTTCCGGTCTACCAGTCAGGTCGCCCGCGTCTCCCCAACGACACTCACCACTATCACATTCGCTAGCCAACCCGACTTTCCATTCATCCTTTCCAACATGGACCAAACCATCTCAACATACTTTTGTTATTATTATTCTCTCATTTACCCCTTTCTTACACCACACTCCACTCTACACCAGTCATTCCTACTTTTATTTAAGATTCTATTAGTCGACACACACTCATACATGCCGCCTAAGCACATTGTCCATCATGACTATACATTGAACTGATCTATACGCTTATCCAAACCATAGTCCTTCACTACCTTACAATAACAACAGGTAACAACCCATACCCCTCATGCAAGACTCTAGCGCCACTCAAGGACTTTAGTGCGCCTTCTACATTTGCACCGAGTACGATTTAATTGCACCATCCACCTGCCTACCATTCACTCACAACTTCCTTACTACACTCTGCATCATCCGTTCCCTTTTTCACCACACATATCACCCTAAATATTTAAAACTCAGACACTTGCTCCAGCTGCGTCTCATCATCTCAACATAATCACACCTGAGGACTGTCGCTCGCTCACAACCATTATACCTTACTGCTTATCCTACGTTTACTTTCAAAACCCCCCTCTTTACATACCCTGCCAAATCTCTCCACCAAACCTCTCAAACTCTCTTCAGATTCACCACATGAAACCAAATCATCCAGCATACAATAAGTAAGACATCCTCCCCTCCACTCCCTCCCATTCTCCATCATTCTACACCATCCCATTTCCTGCCATCCCCAACCTCGAATTCTTTCATAACCCCATCCATATTACCATCTGAATAACCAAGGAAGACATTAACACCAACCCCTGTTCACTCCCGCTATTAATCCTAAACCATCACCATGACACATGTTATTCCTTACAACACGCGTCTCACTATCGGTCTATACATTACTTTTGATTCCCATCAGAAGCCTACCACCAACACATATATCACTAATACCTGCCATAAAGACTTCCCTATTAACTCTTCATACGCCTCAGTGTAATCCATAAAACCTAAATCATTTGCTTCCTTCTCTCCCATTTTCTCATCATTTGTTTTAATGTAAAATTTTGATCCAAACATCCTCTACCACTCCTAAACGCCCTTTTCTTCACATCAGTCCCTCAGTCACTGCGACGCACTCTTTCGACAAATACAGCATATACCTTCCTATCAACACTCAATAAACTTATTCCCCTTTTCTCCATTTCTACAGCTCCCTTTTTCTCCCTTACCCTTTATACAAGGGTACTATTACCGCTCTCCTCAACCCTTGGAACTATACCCTCCATAAACGCTTTATTTACACAACTTCCAAATCCAATCAATCACCATCTCGCTTCCGCTCTTGATCATTTCACTAGTATTTTCTCTATACCTAGCAGATTTACCTTCTTCAACTTTCTCACCCTACCCATTACTCCTCCTTTACTAATAACTTCATCCCCCAAAATACCTATTCTTCTTGCACCAACAAACCACACACATTCACTAACACATTCATCATTACTGTATATTGTGCAGATTTCGAAGTGTTCTTTCCACATCCCCTCACATCCATTTCACATCAGTCAAAAAACTACCATCCCTATTCATTATTCTAGCAGATTCCCCTTATTCTCATTCTTAACTGTTCGCGCTTCCTTCCAGAAAGAGATTCCTATTTCCTTGTATGTCCCTCATTCATCCTCCTCCAAAACTGTTCATTACCTCGTTGTTTTCTCCTAGTATACATCTTTTAGTATTTCTTTTTCCTCCTTAAATAATTCCAAACATCTTTTCTTTGAAACTTCATCATTTGCTTTTTGTACATTCAACCACGCTTCATTTTTACCTTTAACCGCTTCATCACCTCGTATTCACCATGCGCGTGTAACATTCTTCACTTCCACTTAGCACATACCACATAGCTTCCGTTGCGCAGTACTACAATTGCTTCCTCATTTGTCCCCCACGATTGTTCAGTATCAACTTGTGACATTCACACCGCAGTTTACTAGCGACGCTGCTGTACTACCTACTCTATCCTTATTCTTCTTGCTCACTGTAACTTCTCACTCTTAGATTTTTACTACTTCCTTTCGCGGATCCCTTCCTCTCCATCCAAGCCCCCCACTAACTTAATTTTACATAGACACTAACATAATGATCGAGAATCCCATTCTAAAAACCGCGCACTGAGTTTAACATCCAACACATTACTTCAAACATCTCCTTCTTCACCAACACAAAATCATCCATACTTTTCACTTCGGATACCATCCTACTTACCACCAACTCTAGTATACTTATGGATACTCTTGGTGTTTAAAGAAAGTATTACTTTACACACATACCTCTCTCTTCACAGAAATCAATCACTCTTCCTACCATTTCTCATTTTCTCCCGCCACCAAATACCACCTGTTACTTACATCCCTTTTTTGTTATCAACCTATCCACATTCACCCGTCCTCCCAACACTATCAATCTCTGACAACTCCTACTCACCCTCATCCAGAACATCATTGCAATTATTCCAAAAATCGTACTTCTTCAACGGTTTCCCTCAGATGCGACCATACGTTCACCAACCACAACACCCTTGACCTTTTTCACTTAAATAACCATTAGAATTCTAGGACTCACACAATTCAAAGTCTACCATAGCTTCATACCACAGTTCACAGTCATCAAAATTGCAACTCCTTTCTCTCCTTCCTCTCTCATTCTCTTCACACCAGCACTCACACATTTCACATCACACCACTTATTTTCACCTTTCCTTCATCTTTGTTTCAGTCACAGCAGGCAAATCAAATTTTCCCTTTTCTAAATACATCATCACTCTCCTCTCTTCTCCTCAACATTTATGCCTCTGACATTCCATGTGTACCCATACGATTCATACATATTCGCCGAAAGTTTTAGAAGGTACGTGTTACGGCATCACGACCCAATCTCCAGATGCATCAGCCGCATGTTCCTGCAAGAGACTAGACGGTGGTAGTGGGCAGCCCAACCCAACTCACCACCGCCCCCTTAGGTCGACTTCTACGACACCGCAGACCATACCTATGTGGGAAATTCTTTCTCCCCCGGCACACAGGGACTTGATGAGTCAGGTAGGGATGTCTCGTAAGTGTATATCTAGAGTGGGTGTGTGTAGCTTTAATCATTGTATATATCGGTATAAATGGTGGTTAAGTACCATTTATGTTTGCCTGGAGGATGAGTGTGTGAAGAATATGAACGCAAAAGAGAAAGACGCACCATTAAAAATGGGAGGTAATTTCAGTCGATCCGAGTATGCCGTTGTTACTCTCCCTCAATATTAGAAGGTAGTTCTGCTTTATGCCAAAGGGTTCGCAACTAATAAATACAAACTACGTCAAGAGTAGAGTATCTTTAATAATATATATATATATATATATATATATACTATATATTATATCTATATTATCTATATTATATACTATAATATACTATATATATACTACTAGTTCCGTACTAATTATATATATATACTATATATATATATTAAATACCCACTATTGCCAGAAATGCTAATGCATGCCTCGGAGTAGGTCGTGATCGCCGTAAGCGGCCTTCTATTTTACGGCGAAAATGTATGAATCGTATGGGTACGATGGAATATCAGAGGAATAAATGTTGAGGAGAGAGGTGATGGATGTATTTAGAAAGGGCAAATTTGATTTGAAAGGAAAAGGTGAAAATGAGTGGTGTGGTGTGAAATGTGTTTTTTTTGCTGGTGTATGTAAGAATGAGAGGGGGGGAAGGAGTTTCAATTCTGATGATGTGATTGTGGTATAGAGCTATTGCTAGAATTTTGTTGTCCATTAGTGTACTAGTACTCGATCCTAATGGTTAAATTGAAAAAGGTCAAAGTTGTGTTGTTGTGACATATGGTCCATCTGAGGGTAATGTTGAAGAGAGTGCGATGATTTTCTGGGATAATTGGAATGACGTCTTGGATGGAGTAAGTAGGAGCTTCAGATTGATTGTGTTGGGTGACCTAAATGGTTGGATAGGTGATCAAAGAAAGGGATGGTTAGTAACAGGTGGTTTTGGCTGTCTAGTGCAGGAGAAAAATAATGGTAGGAACGCCCGTGATTGAATTTGTATATTTGTGCAGGAAGAGGGTATGTGGTGATAGAAATGCTTTCTTTATTAAACACAAGAGTATTCATAGAGTATACTATGCTAGAGTTGGTGTAGGTTGATACGGGTGGTGATCGAAGTGAAATTATGGTTGATTTTTTGTTGGTGAAGGAGATGAAGCATGTGTGAGGGGGTTAGGAATGGGATTATCGAATCATTATGTTGTTTTATGATAAAATTAAGTTATAGTGGGGACCTGACGTGATAGGGAAGGTGTTAAGACGGAGTGGACAGAATTAAGAGTGAGAAGTTAAGTGAACAGGAATACAGGATAAGTCATTAAGGCGCCGCAAGTAAATTGAGATGCTGAGCAAGTTGAGACCTGAACAACATCTGGAAAGCAAAATGAAGGAAAACGCGTTTTTAAGGCTAAGTGTAAAGAATTAGTGTTAGATGTGGAAAGTAGGAAGTAGCAATGCTTAACATGCAGTGGCTGGAATGAAGGAGTTGATGCAAGCGGTTAAGTAAAATGAAGCGTGATTAGGTCCTTGATTTGGGCCTAATTTGCTTTTTTCTCAACGCTAGAGAGATTTTTGATAGCTATCGCTGTTTGCCAAAATGGAAATCTTAAGATTGACGAGTCCCTATTGATCTAAGATTTTTTTTTATGTTTAATTAGTTTTTTTTTATTGTACGGCAAGATCATCATTGCAGTGCCTTTGAAGCTAAAATAATGCAAAAGGAAAAAATATATTGAATTTCTCCCCTCCCCCCTTCCATAAAACGGGCCAAAACATGTACATCCGCTGGAAGGTAAAATTCAAGTATATACAAGGCGGTAGCTAGGGGGTTGGGGTTGAGGGGGTTTGAACCCTCCGAAATCATTTATACTATCAAAATATTTTTTATGGCTTTTCTCTTAATTTTAATGTACAAGAATAATAAAACTTAATTTTAATTTATAGGAGTAATAAAAATAATAGTCAAAGCAAATTATGAGTAGCTATATATTAATAAAAATAAGGAAAACAGTTTTATGGTACGTGAAGATTTCTTATGTTTAGTGACTTGAAAGAGCAAAAAGAGAATCTCTAAAGGTGGCAATACTACGTAGGTTGAAATAAATAGTGACTTTCTGGCTGGACAACAATACAATGGTTCAGAAACTAATGAAGAAATATATTAATATATATATATATATTATAATATTATATATATAAATTAATAATATATATATATTATTATATTCTGAAAGCAACTTATAAGAAATAGCATTAATGTGTTTAGCCATAACTGCCAATTTTATTATTGGAATTCGAGGCACAAAATATTTATAATTACCCGATACGATACCTAGGAGATTAACTCACCTGATATATGCATACTTTACACTTACTATTACTAATAAAATTATACCCTAGATTACGCGATACTAATTAGATACCACGATATATCCATAATCAAAAATCGACGCGATAACCACCGATATATCGATAATACCGCAAATACCTCGATAACCCTATAATTGGTTACTATGAGGAGTCATTATATCTATATGCCAACTTAACTTATATATTATCTATATATATATAATATTATATATATATATATATATATATTAATATATATATTATAATAATATATTATATATATATATTATATAATTATATATATATTATTAATATATATATATATTAAATATACTTAATATATATATATTATATTATATAATATATATATATATATATATATTAAATATATATATAATATATAGTATATATTATTAATTATATATAATATATACCTATAACAATAACTAAACTCACTTATGGTTACATCACCACTAACTAACCTCAGCACCTCTAGTCTATAATATGCACTTTCTTACCATCTGTGAGGGCTTTCTTGACTAAACATATATATAAATCCTACATATAACATTCATATCATTACCATACACCTTCTCTCCCCAAGAACAGGGAGGTTAAGGTGCATAACATGTCACACCGGGAAACTCAGAAAAAGTAGTAGAAAGAATATTGCTGTCCAAATGTGTGTCTGAGCCCAGCCTTAACCTAACCACTAACTCACCTTTATAATACCTTTTAGTGAGAACATATATCGATCGCGTCCAGAAAAATTCATACCCTAGAACTTTCATAGGAAAATCACTCGATGCGACGGACACCTCACTATTTATTACAATCTCACCAAAGTTAAGGGAGAGTTACATATTATTAGGTACGGATAAATTTTAGGATTTAGTGTAGGGAAATCTGGAAGAGAGTTTTGAGAGGATTGGGTAGAGTATGATTTGGCAGGGAGTTGGTAAATAGAAATGAGGTATTAGAAAGTACAAACGTATATTGATATATATAAGTAGAGTATAAGTTTAGGGAGTTGGTTGAGAGTTAAGGAGGACATGATCCTTCAATATAGAAGCCTATGTTAGATTGTGAGCAGCCTTGGAATCAAGTGTCTGAATGTATTAAATATCTAGGTAATATATATGTTGGAAATTATGAGAAGTAGGAGATAAGAGTAATGAAATGCAGAGTGTATGTAAAGAGGTAGGAAATAAGTATTGTGAATTGAGTCAAATAGGATAGGTGAGTCTGGTGCAATTAAATCGTTGGTGAGAAATGTTATAAAAGGGTACTAAGTCTTTTGAGTAGATAGTAATATATATGACTAGAGGTCTTACTCATGAGTAGGTATGTTGTTACGCTACGTGTTTTAATTTGTATAGTAAGTAGAGACTAAATTATAGGGTTACTGGTAATAAGTAAAGTATATTAAGATACTAAAGTTTATCAATAATTGTGATATCATAGATATATGTGACAATATTAGGGAGAGCATGTACTAGGTATATGATGAAAGATATTTTGAATAAAATGAGGAATGTGAACCCTATATTAGAGAGTTGATGTGGTTGAGTGAAGAAAAAGGGTAAATGAGTAAGAAAAATGTAAAATATATGCTGAGATGAATTAATTGGTCATGGTGAAAAGGATGAATGATATGAGTCCTGCTGGTTAAGGGATGTATAAGTTGGTAGGATGTGTGTTGGGAAATTCAGAGAGACCCGGCTGGAGTACCGAAAGAAATAAAGTGGATTGATGTACGTAAATACTGAATACTGGTAGGATGTAGAAAATGGAAGTTTGTCATAGTAGCGAGAGTAAAATAAAAAGGTGCATAATTAAGAGAGTGAATGGTCGAGATGAGTTTAGTGAGAGGGTAGTAAATTGAGTTTGATTAGGCCACCACCTGGTGCACCAAGGGTGAAACCTTTTACACTCTAGTACGTATTTATATCATTAAGTATTAGTATAGCTGAGTCCGTCGCGGGTCCTGGGAAAGCTTCTAGGGTGGATTTTCTATTAGTCTTAGACTCACGAACGAGATTTCTCACTAATTATATATTATATGGTAACTAAGAGGGAGGTCGATAAGTAGCTGGGCTTTATACGTTTTTTATATCGATACTTTATATGTCAATATTCTACTATTATATACTCACTTATAGCTTTTCTATTTCGCGGATGCATGTATATCGAACACCTTAACCTAATATATATATAATACTATATACCCAGTTAACTTGGGGAAAAGAGGAAGATAAGATAGAAAATGAATATTAATATAAATATATTAATAATATATAATATATATATATATATATATATATATAATTATATTAATAATTATATATATATATATATCTATATAATTTTATACTATATATATATATTATATATTAATAATAATATATATATATATTAATATTAATATATAATATATATATTAATGTAAGATTAATATGTATTATTGGTATATATTAAATTATATAATATATATATATATATATATAATATATTAATATATAATATATATAATATATATATATATTATATTAATATAATTATTAATTATAATATATTATATATAATATTTCTTTCTTTTCTTCTTTCTTTCATTCACCTTCTTATCACTTTGACTACCAAGATTTTGAGGGGATGAAGTGCTTTTGTAACTAGCATCTCGAGAAAAGATATAGTCAGTTTAGGTTGAGGACGATTGCGTAAGAGCGTCGAATATATAAGTGATTATGCCCAGCCTGTACTCATTTCTATGAGCCGTCACGTCCTGTTACCAAGTTATATTTAGTGAGAGCCTCGTCTAACAGATCAAGAAATATAATCATCACTCACTAGTAAGCACATGGAGACCGCGACGTGAACCCTCTACTATGGTATTAAAATTACGTACAATTAAGAATAAAAAGGTTCATCAACCGCTGGCCCCATGGTAGTGGAGCACAACCGTATTAGGTCACCCTCACCATTATACATAAACCCCGCCATTACTCTGCCTAATCATGCACCTTTTTAATTCTCGTAGCCTCTGCTAAAAATCTACATTTCTCTCTCTTCAGACAATTCGTTCACCGACTCAATCCTATCCTCACTTTCTCCTATTTTATCGGTAATCTCTAACCATGCACTGGATCGTGTTCACTCAAACACACTCTAACCTACTAATAATACAATCACGCTTTAAATCACCATCAAAGGCTATCATTTACATCCTTTTCCACACATGCCAATAACCCAATTCTCAACATAACATATCTTATATTCTCTATATTCTATATTACTACTCTCATCCTCTTTCTTAACACCACACCACTCTCTAATACGCTATCAGTATATAAATATATCCTCCTCATTAATTACATAATTTCTTCTACAATACTCACTACTATAGAGCTACAAATCAACCCTAAGATTAAGTCACAATAAAAATAAACTGAACACATAATTAAAGAAAAATCATTTATATTAGATCTACATATCTTATTCCAGACCATATAGTCTCTTGAACACATACAATAACACAGGTAAACAACATACCCTCATGCACCCTCATGTAAAACTTAAGCACACTCAAGACTTAGTCTCACCTTGCATTCACTCAACAGAAATTTAAATAATTAGCACCATGCACCACAACTTATTTTCAACTGCCATTTCACAATTTATCACTTACTAACATATCACTCTGCATCGTCCGTTATCCCTTATCTCATTACCATAACATATACCTATACTAAAATGAATTTAAACACTTATAAGTACACATTGTTCTTAATGAGATGCTCACGCGATCTAAACATAAACTTTATCAGTCAACTAGGAGTGTCCCTCACTCACACAAAACCTATAACCTATTACTTCTATATCCACGTTTATACAATTTCCAAAGACTCCACTCACCTTTACACATATATATATATATATATAATATATATACCTATACTTGCCCAAATATCTCTCTAACAATATTGCTCCACTTCAAAACTCTCTTCAGATATCTAGCTCATACATCTCAGTAGATAACCAAATATTCAATATAATATATATACCGCAATATAATAAGGTATATAGGGCACCCTCCACTCATCTCCGTTCTCATTCTCCACCATTCTAACACCAATTTCCATATGAGCCATCTATATAAATTTCTTTTACAAAAAGTCCTCATTATTATATATCATATAACCCACCATTACCCCTCATTTATAATAATTATGAGTAATAACTTCATCATGTATAGAGCATCCAACACATAATAACCACAGAACGGCTGAAGCACAGGTACCAGTTACTAGAAGCCCATCTAGAGATGGTACACAGTACAAACACAAGTTCAATCAACATTGACACCAATCGACATAACTACTAGAACTTGAGCAACAATCCAAACCGGAAAACATTACTACTATTCTTGAGTACCCATTACTTAGATATTTTGATGTGATTATCCATGTGCAACGGTAAAATGTCAATATTATTACACTATTACAAAATATATATTAACTTAATCATCATAGACTGCAACAGTATAATACGAAGAATGCAAAGCAAACCTAGTTTGGAGCCAAACTACAAAAAGCGAAACGTTCAGCTGAAGCAAAGGACTGGTAAATAAGACCCCTTTCAATGTTGTTACATAATTAAAACCTAATAATTACAATTATTCCTATTATCTATTATTTCATTCACACTAGTATTCAATTTATATTACTTACTTACAAATCTATATATATATATATATATTATAGTATAATTATTTACTACAAATAGTTATTTTCTCTTTTGTTGCAATACTATAAATACTATAAATCCTAATATATACTATATATATATATATATATATTAATAATATATATATTAATACTATATACTTTTAATATATATATATATTATATATATATTTATATATAATACTAGTATATCTATATATATATAATATACTATAATATACTATATATATATATTTATATAATTTATATATATATATATAAAACCTATATATATATAGCTAAATTATAATATATAAATATATTCACTATACTATATATATATATATATTATATATAATTCGGGTATATATATTTATTATAATATATATCTATATTTATACTAACTATAAAGTACAATATTACAGATAATTATATTATATATGATACCTATTACAAGTTACACTATATATTCGCGTATATTATATATACCAATTATTACTTAATGTACATATACTTTTATATACCTGACTAATAAATATAAATTAAACTATATATATATATATAAATATATATATATATATATATATATATATATATATAATATAATAATTGATGTAAATATAATAACATATGACCCTATATATATTTATAAATAACAACACTATCTAATAATAATAACTTATATTCCCCTATATATATATATATTATATATATATATATATACTATAAAATATATAAATTATTATTATACAACAAGTTTATTATCATACCAATATACATGTTTTACTATAAATATACTTTATTTAATTTATATTTACCTTATAACTCACTTATATATATATATACAAGGTATATAATATTTATAATAATTAATATATAAATTATACCTATATATTTAATATAGAAGATAAACATTTATATCTCACCTAATAATATATTATATATATATATATATACCTATATTATTGATCTTGCGGATATAATCCATATAAAAATACGTACATAATGATATATATATAGTATTATATATATATAATATACCGTATATATATATATATTTGCTTATTTATATATATATATTATCAATATAATACATATAACAAGTCATTTTTCTGTAATATAAATACTACTAAATCTAAATCACTAATATACATCTATATATAAATATATATAATTACGCCTCCGCATATTATATCTAATTAAAGTGATATTTATACAGATTATATTTATCAACACTAGTTAAATATTTACATCACATTTAATATAATATATAACCTTATATGCAGATTTATATACTCATTTCTAATTTACAATACTATTATTATAATATCTTATATCTATAGTACCTAGAATTATATACTATACCTATATTAATATATCATCATATATATACTATATATATATATATATATCTATATATATATTTACCTATTATATATTATTATTATATATATACATTAATATATATTAACCTTCACTATTCATATACTATTACTATATATAACTACTAATATCGTAATATTCAATCTATATATATATATATATTATATATATAATACCCAAATAATAATTTATATAATATACTATAACTTATATTTATTAACCTTCTTGCAATAATATAATATATATATATAATATATATATAATATATAAATATTATATATATATATATATATATATATATATATATAAATACTATCATCAAATGGCTTTTTATAGTACACTATATATATATATATAATTCATATAATATAATATATATATTTAATATATATATATTATAATACAAATTTTATAATAATATAATATACCTAATATATATATATATATATATAATATATATATATACTATATATATATCTAATCATTTTTATATATATATACTTGTAATATATATATATATATAGTGTTAATAATTGTAGCATGAATTTTATATATATCTAGATTAGTATTCTTTATATTCCTAACACTTATATACCTAACCCCTCATTACATTTCCATAGTATTATATCATATTACAGTTTAATCACACAAAAGCATAAAATACGTACGAGCCGTATTTGCTAGTGTTTATAGATAGACATATAATTTAATATCCAATAATAATTATTTATTGTAAAATTGAAAGAAATCAGATATTGTAAACCACTAAGATTAATTTTTACATATATACGAGTCTAATCTCGCCACGTGATACATACACACACCCACCGGAGGTTTTGTTGTGTACGACACCTTGAGAGCCATGGGGTTGACGTTCATAGCAAACGGCGGAGTCATGACTGCTTTCGAATGCGTTCGCAAGTTTTCACTAATCATACCTGGGCTTTATTGACTAGTATTATTATATATACTATATATATTATATAGAATATGAGTAAAATATAATATCTTGTTATATCATCATTTATAAGTATATATTTATCTCATGATATATATATAATTAATGGGTATAGTCACTATTATAATATAAGGTAACGTGTTCGAGTTATGCTTCACCAAGATAAGGTCTGGCAAGGACAGGAAAGCTAGAGTAAGCCCGTCATTAGTATTGTGGGCATATGATATGTTTAATTCATTATTTATAATGTTAATTGTGGAACTGAGAGCTCATGAGTGTGACTCAGGTGTTTTGCTTAATAGTTTTATTGAGAGATATAAAGCTTTTAGTGAATAGATAGCGCGAGTTTGATTCATTTTAACGGTGTTATTATGAGAGAGCCTCTGGTAAAAGAGTAGGATT
This sequence comes from Trachelipus rathkii, assembly GCA_015478945.1. Lineage (NCBI taxonomy): Eukaryota > Metazoa > Arthropoda > Malacostraca > Isopoda > Trachelipodidae > Trachelipus > Trachelipus rathkii. The sequence continues at coordinate 40,491 of JABUQX010025461.1, forward strand.
GGCAGACATCATCCTTAAAGTTTGAAAGAATGTATCAATAAAGAGCTAATATATATTATATTATATATATATATATATATATATATATAATATATAATATATTATATATATATAATAATTATACCGGGTTATTAGATATTTTGTTTATAACTATATATATATATATCAGCATATAAATACACGCGGAGTCCCACAACGTTTACGATATATCCCGCTTAGACATAAATATATTATGTAGATGAAGTAAAAATGTCGCCTATTGTGTGTATTCACGTTGAAGGTAGCAATTTCAAATGTATCGACGGATTATTAATGTTAGTTCAGTTTTTAATTGAGTTAAATATTAATTAATTTATATATAATTAGCCAATAATTTTGATAGATAGCATGATTTGTATAATTCCGTTATATTTCGTTAACTTGAGTATGCGCCCCCCTCTAGATATAGTAGGGCCCCGCTACCCGTTATGAAAGTGGAGGTGGTGTATCTATGTAAATATTATAATATATATATTATTATTATATATATATATAAATTAAGTATATATATATATATATTATATTAATATATATAATATTATTATATATATATATATATATATATTTAATTTATTATATATATATATAATAATAATATATATATATATATATTTAATATATATATATATTAATATATACAATAATATTAATATATAATTATTAATATATATATATATTAAATATATATATATATTATATATATATATATATAATATATATAATATATTATTATTAATTAAATTAATAAAATAATTTAGTATAATATATATATATAATATATAATATATGTAATTAGTATATATATATTAATTATAATATATATATATATATATATATATTATAAATGTAATTTATTTTATAGAATAACTAACATTATTCAATAATTTTTACAAAAGTATAAAAATCGAAAGGAACAGACTTAGAGAGTAAGGGAAAAATATTTGAGGAACATTTACTGCAGAGATATATTAGAAAAATATAATTCGAAAAATGATGGGAAAGGAAGAAGTCTTAAAAGATTTAAATACATGATGATACAAGTGATCAAATATTCTATTGGCCTAACTGGGCTCAAAGGATGCATAAAATCCGCACATCCACTACCCTATTGGATCTTTTTTGCTGTTGTATGTCTTGTAACAACAAGACCGTTTAACACATGATATAAAACCAATACCTTCATCGAGGACTATATATATATATATATTTTTTTTCAATTGAATCTATTTCCTTATTATGGTGTTGGTGTTAATTATAATATATATATATAGATATTTTAATATATTATATATTATAATATATATATTAATATTATAATATAAGGTCCCTAATAGTAATATATATATATATTATATAAATAATACTTTACATATATATATATATTATAGTCACTAATATCATTACTTAGGAATATTACATATGAGTATATGAGGTCCATATACATATACTTAGTATATACTTTATTCTTGATAATATATATATTAGTGCTTTATATATATATAGTACTATATATACTATATATATATATATTATATATATATATAATATATACATAATATATTATATATATATATATATATATTTATATATATAATATATATATATATATATATATATATATATATTATATAATTATATATATATAAATACATTTATTTCATTACTAATATATATATTATATATATATAATAATATATGATATATAATATTCAAAGTATTTTTTTATGTTAAAAATTTATTTATTAAATTTTTTTTTAATCATGGTACATTTCCAGAATACATAGATGCATCATGATTCTTCTTGCCCTTGACCAAAAGATGTTTTTGGATTCCCCTTCTCAAAAATTGTGCATTTTATCAATTTTCCTTACCATAAGATTCCTGATAGAGTTACTGATATTAATGGAAAACATTAGGCTGAGAATTTCAGGTATACAGTTAAATATTTATAGAGATAATCCACATATATAACATTAAATATATTATTAATATATTATTAATATTATTATTATTAATTATTATTATTATAGTGGTGATTATCGTTATATTTATTATTATTATTATTATTATTTTAATATATGGTTATTGAGATTCATTATAGATAATGTATGTTATTAATAGTTCGATTTCAGTTAAATGATCGTGATTATATATTAATTATTATGTATTGAATTAGTAATTAATAAGATATATTTAACTCTATTAAGTATATAATCATCGATGAGTAGGTTTTTGAGGCCCTAGGGAGGCACGTAAGAGTAGAATGGCAAGTTAAATTGAAAGTAAAGATCTAATGAAGGTGAGATTTTGGAGTAAGTAGAAGCGAGTAAAGTTGTCGACGCCGATCAGCTACTTTCTTTATTGTAGAGAGGCAAATATATAAGTTATATTTAAATGGCGTTTGCTGGACGACGAGATTCTCACCTAATTGTCAAAGGAAGAAAGATTTTTAAGGATTCATAATAATTTCTCCCTATTAATACTATATGGATAATCCGAGATATGTAGGAGATATATAATAATTCTATTATTATTATCATTTATCTTATTATTTTATTAATTTGTTTTTTTTATTTATTTCTGAAATTATATTTTATTAATTTATTATAATCATGCTCTAATATTGTACATAAATTAATTCATAATTGTAATAATTTTATTATATTTTTATTTTATTTTATTGTTTATGATTAGAAATAAAATATTAGCGGATAATTTACGAACATTATATATATCTAAATATAAATATAATAGAGTGAAAAAAAAATTATTATTGGATTTTTCATCTTCCGATAGATTAGTTATGAGGGGCAGGGTCTACCTTATTGATCAGTAATATATATTTTTTTCAATTTATTAAATTCACCTATTATTCATGAGAGTTAATAGTAATATATTCGAAACACATATATTGCCTCACCTTTACTTTATACTATATGCTATAGATATAGATGTGAGATAGTAATGTGTAATATTAGTCAGTACAGTTGTGCTGTTTTTCATTGATTTTACTTATTTTTATGGGTTTTACATATTAGTTTAAGCATTGAGGGAAATTATTCTAGACTAAAAATTTAAACTTTCAATGAACTAATATTATGGTGAGTAGTATCCAAATTATTCTAATGTTATATTTTATTCCATAATAATATATATAATTCACATTTTAATATTTAATCTTAATTTTTGTGTATAATATAATATTTTATTTTATTATATTATTTATCATATATTTAATTATTATATTAATTTATTATATAATTATTATATTATTATTTATTTATTATCTTATTATATTGTACTCGATGTTGGTGTGTTATATGATGATTATAATGGAGATTGGTAAATAGTTATGATATTATGAGGTTTATTTAATTATTTAAATGCTTGTATCTTATATTATATTTTAAAGCCATATATTATACCCAATAATGCAGAGTGCTCTCCTGACTTCAATATTTAGTTATAAATTAGGAATGAGATGTTATTATTGAAAATAATTTATATGTATGGGAGCAAAATACATATGCGACATACATTTACTATATTTGTTTACTTTGAAATAAATCCCATATTTAATTTTATTTATTTAGTGTATATCATTTTGAATATGTCTTAGGCGAATTCTTGAAGAGAGTTGAAGAGGGATTTAGGTAGAAGTGATATATGTGCTCAAGTATCGGTAGGTGAGTATAATGATGTAGGGGTATTATGAACGTACGTAGTATTAAGATAGGATATGGTTTGCTAGTGAGAGGACAATTACCTCGGTATGTGTTAAGTTTATGTTGGAACATATTAGTTAGTGACAACTTGGAATCAATATGTAGTCTGAGATTTTATAAATTATTTAGGATTAATCATGATTTTTTGATTAGATAAAGGGAAATCTGAGACGAGTATGACATGAGTTAGTTAGTATTGTAAATGCGTGTGATTTGTAGTTTATGGAGTTAAACGTGTATGGTCTTGGAGAATATTATCCTGGATGTATAATGTAAAAGTGAGTTTTTTGAGCGCACTATGTTTCTTACATGAGGATTGGTAATGATTGTTTATTAATCTCATTGTTACAAATTTGTAATATGTAATGATGATAGTCTTATGAGTCAATTTGATTATAGAGGTATGTAGATTGTATAAGAGTTACGAATTGATTGTAATATCAGATGTGATTCAATATATCTTAAGATGGTGCTGTGTTAGGTTGAGAAGAAATTTGATATAAATATGTGTGAAGACGGTCATTAAGGATTAATTAGGTAATTGCTATATTGTGTAGAATATATATATTAAATGATAGAATAATTAGTATAATTTTAATTATTTGGATGTTTATGTGTCGTATTCATTACGTAGGTATAATTAATTAAAAGGATGGAATATTAATGTCTCTAAATTATATTTAATATGTGGTATGAGATTATTATTATTACTATGTATAAGGAGAAGATATTCGAGAGTGTACTTTCAGAATTATTTATAATGCAAATGTTTATTGAATATGAATTATAGTTTAATTTTTATTGATAGAGAGAGATTATAATATTGGAATTAAATGTTGATATGATTAATTTTTATTGGAGCTAGATTGATACTAGATATTTTATTATATTTTAGCTTATATATTATTATCTCATTTAATTATTATTAAGTTATAAATATTGATATAATGTAAATATATATTGGTATTTTATATTAGTTTTATGTTATATTAATGTCTGTAATTTCTAATTCTTCTTACGATTACTATACACATAACAGTATAAAAGGGGGCGGTATATAATGATAATGACTGGAATAACTTCTTATTATACGAGATAATATACTTGGTATCATATTCACTTTGAACTTAAACTTATTTTCTGGTTTCCAGATGCAATCCGACGCACTTACATACTATATATACTCACTATATGGTCACCCGTAAGCAAAATAATGTTCCAGGCCTGATTTTTACTTTCACTTCTCTTCTTTCCACATCTTTGATACCTTGACTATATATACTTTCTTTCACTTTATGATCTATATATATATCTTATACTTTTATTATTATACTTTATATATCTTATCTTTACTTCTTTCACTATCTTCTTTACTATCTATCTTCTTACTTATCTTCTTATTATATCTTCTTTAGCTCATTACTCTTTTCTTATACTTCGCATATCCCGTTGCAAAGGTCCTCCTTCACTCATAATAGCCCTTGTTGAACCTTAGTTTTCATTAACGCTCATTTCTTTTTATTCTTCCTTTTTCTTCTTCTTCTTCTTCTTTCATTCTTCTCTCTTTCTGTACTCTTCCCCCCCCCCCATGTTATGGAGAGCATCACTTTATTTTTTCCGGTGCTAAAATACACTTTAATTTTCAGACAGCTTCCAGCTTTTATCAATAAGAACAATACTAATCTCGAATACAATAATACCTTCATCTTCCAGGTATTTTAATTATAACTTTACTCATTAGTATTCAAATTAATAAATAACTTATCATTAAAATTTTGCAAACGTTCTCTGTGTTATATATTAAAATAATGAATCAAAATAATTATTGGGAGAACGTTAAAATTAATAATTTTGAGGTAAATCTTACTAATTATGAACTGGATTAATTTCAATTTTAATGCTGATTTTTCGTTACATTTCAAGCTTTTTAAATCTTTTCTTTGTTACTTCACCTTACTCTATTTTTCCATCTTGAACCTTACATAATTTCTTTAAATAACTTAATGAACATACTTTAAAATCACTTCTATTATAAAAATAAATAAATAACTTAAAATATAATATCACTTAATTCTCTCTGATATATCTCTTCTTACTCTTGTAATCTCTTCTTAATCGCAAAATAACATATTACAATAATATCATTTAAATAATAATAATAATAATCATTATAATAATAATATAATAATCAATCTATAATGGATAATATTACATACTCAGTACGAATAATGCTATTTGGTTTTAAGAAAATAAAAATAAAAATAATAAATACATTTATATACACTAATATAATACTATTAGATAATAATTTAATCTATATAATAATTAATACCATTTAATAATAATAATAATAATCACACTTTCCTTTAATAATAATAACTTAATTATACACTATAATATTTCAATTAATATAATAATAAATAATAAACTAATTAATAATAATAATTTTAATCTTAATAATTTATATATACTATATAATAATAATAATAAAAATAATATGTAATATAAATACACTCAATAATAAATATAAAATCTAATAATAATAATAATAATACATTTAACTATTATAAATAATAATAATACACATATTTATATAATAATAATTTACATCATTATAATAATTAATAATAACTTAATAATAATATATATTATTTAAATAATAATTATTATAATAATAATAACTTAATTAATAAGTCATAAAATTAATAAACTAATTAATATAATTAAATAATAATAGCAAATATATATAATAATCTTAATAATCTTTAATAATAATAATGAATAATATAATAATCTCTATATTATACACTAATAATTATATAATATATAATAACTTAATTAATATAATAATAAATCTTATAATCATAATATTATTAAATAATAATAATAATATAGATAATAATACTTTTAATAATAATAATAATATATAATAATACATTTAACTTTATATATTAATAATAATAATTCCTTCCATCTGGAAATATACCTCCACAATAATTGGCGTATCCTTTCATTTTGAACCTTGCACTTTCTTATTCCTTTTCTTCCGATGACGTCGCTTTCTGGCAACATTTCCTTTGACAGTCTTATTCACAACTTTCAAGATTCTTTCTGGAAGTGTCAGATATTTGAATACCAGATACTATTACTTAACGGTTCCTTTTGTTAGCTGGTATAGAATGGTGCTATTTCAACTGGGGCTAAATGTAATCTTTTTTGCAAGCTGAATCTTCAGCTGAGCTTTAAATACTTATAATTGTATATATATATAAAATATATATATAATTATATTACTATTTATAATATTATATATATAATATATATATTTAATACTATATATTATATAATATATATATATAATTATATTTATATATATTAATACTTATATAATAATATATAATAATGTATGTATACTTTATATGTATATATAAATATTATATTTATTATATATATTTATATATATTATATATATATTATATTAAAATATATATAATATATAATTTATAATTTTATATATATAATTATATATACTTTAAGTATTATATATATTATTATATATAATCTAGAATTGCTATAGATATCATGTGATGTATTTTTCATTGAATATTTGTTGATAATACTTAGTTACTTTATAAATAATAAGATTGTGAAAACAAATTTACAAACATCTGTTATATCTCTTATAATTAGTATACATTTTAATATTATATATTTTTATTATGTACATATATTATAGTATAATTATTTTATTAGATATTGTATAGATATTTAAAATATATTATAATATATTTTATATGTATATTATATCTTATAATTATATTTAATATATAATATTATATATTATTTTATGTAAATAATATATATACTATATTTATATATTTATGTAAAAATAAATATAATTTACTTCTTTCTTCTTCTTCTTAATTTTTCTTCTTCTTCTTTTCTGTTTCTTCTTCTTCTTTTTCTTTATTAAACTTTTAATATAAAAATATTTCGTCACAAGTAATGTAAAGAAACAATTATTTTTATTAAAATTCAATTTTATTAAAAAATGTATAAAATGCTCTAATTCTAGATTAATTAGGTATTTTTAATATAAACTTTCTTTTCTTCTTTTTCTATTTTTTAATTGTTTTTTTTATTTTTTTTTTTATTTTATTTTTTTTTTTTTTTTTTTTTTTGGTTTATTTTTTTTTTTTTTTTTTTTTTTTCCTTCTATTTATATTTCCTGTTTATTATTCCTTTATCTTCTCTTCCTTCTTTTCTTCTTTCTTTCCTTCTTCTTTCTTTTCTTTCTCTTCTTCTTCTCTTCTTTTCTCTTCTTTTACTTTTTTCTTCTTCTTTCCTCTTTTTTTCCTTCTTTATTCTTTCTCTTCTTCTTTCTTTCTTTCTTCTCTTTCTACTTCTCTTTCTACTTCTTCTTCTTTCTTCTTTCCTTTCTCTCTTTTCTTTTTCTCTTTCTTTCTTCTTCTTCTTTTCTCTTATTCTTCTCGCTTTTCTTCTTCTTTCTCTTTCCTTCTTCTTATTTCTTCAAAAACAAATTAAAAAATATAAAATTCTTTTCCTTCTTCCTTTTACTTACATTATTTCTCTTTCTTAACTTTCTTATTCCTTCCTCTTTCTTCTTCGTTACTTGCATCTTCTTTTCTCTTTTGCAAAACTTTCTTCTTCTCTTTTTCTTTATTCTTCCTTTTCTTCTTTCTCTCTCTTTTCTTTCTCCTTACTTTCTATCTTCATTTTCTTCGTCTTCCGTTTCTCTTTTGGTTTTTGTCAGTTTGATTCTGTCTTCTTTTTTCTTTCTTCTTCCTTTTTCTTTCTTCTTCTTCTTCTCTTCTTGCTTCTTCTTTGTCTTTTTTTTCTTTTTGTCTTCTTCCTTGTCAATGTTCCTTTTTCTTATTTTCTCTTCCTTCTTTCTTTCTTCATTTTTCTTCCTTAGTCTACCTTCTTCATTTCTTCTCTTCGCTTTCTTCTTTTTCTCTTTCTTTTCTTATTCGCTCTTT